>JAQMYG010000015.1:23624977-23635464 GCA_030014215.1 Clariallabes teugelsi
ACAGGCCTCTCTCATCTTTTTAAGTGGGAGAACTTGCACAATTGGTGGCTGACTAAATACTTTTTTGCTCCACTGTACACACACTCACTCACACACTATGGGCAATTTAAGAATGCCAGTTAGCCTAATCCGCATGTCTTTGGACTGCAAACTCTATGCACACAGACACCAAGGCAGGAACCGAACCCTCGATCATGGTGGTGCGTGGCCACAGTGCTAACCACTACGCCACCGTGCCACCTCCCATATTACTATATAACTATACTATCGGTACTACCCGTCGTTAAAGAGTTTGTAGAAATAGTTGGTTTAAGATAAAAATAAGATGATCAGCACATACATGTCTGTCTTCAACAAGATGAACCCCTTAATTTAACTGTAGTTTCACAAAAAAAAAAATTGTTTGGTAATTGGAGAGTGATGAGAAATAGATAAAACTGGTCTGATGAAGCATAAGTTTTGTCTTGAAATGACTTCAGCGTGTTAAAATATACTTATACTGTACCACTTCAGCGCTGTTATTTCAGCTGTGAAAATATGAACTAATCCCAGTCGAAATATTCAATTTATCTTTTCTAATTAATATCTATTGGTGCATGTGTTTGTTTACATTGAGCAAGTAGCGCATTAGTAGCTGATTTTACAGTAGATTATTAAATCTGGCACAAACTGTTCATAACATCGCTTTTACTCAGCATTTTGATTCCACTTATAGTGCAGGTTAAACTTCAGGCAGATATCACAGTACTGCAAATGTTTCATTAAATTCTGTCCATGATGCTGTGACAAAATCTGTCTGGACAGATTTTTTTGTTTTTGAGACTGGTTTCGGGTTCTCCAATGTATGAAATGAAATGTAAAGATATCATTGATATGAATTCTCATTGAGTTCTGACCAATGTACAAACAAAAACTTTCTGTCATTTATATAGATTTATATACTAAATATTTGACTCATCATTAATCCACACTCAGCCATTAAAATAATTATACTCATATTCATCCTCATTCTTTGAGGTGACCTATAAGCCAAACGCTGTGAGCATCTTCACTTCCAGCTGGATGGAACAGAAAATGTGTCCGCAGGGTCAGTTATAAACTTTCCACCAATTATAACACGGCGTCGCCCTGACGTCACGCGAGCCACGCCGGAGCTCCGCCCTTGTCGAAAAACATGTTGCCCTGGGTTACGAACTTTCCACCAATCACAGCGAGGCAAAGAGACATGGACGCTCGAGCTGCGCCGAGATTCTGAGGGGAAACATTGTAGCGGCGCGGAAACACAGATAAAAGAAAGAGAGCGCGCTTTAATCATCTCACTCTCGCGCTCTATCAGGAAACATTAGGCTTTTCCAGCAGTCAGAGTAATGACCATGCTGGGCATGTACGTGCCAGACAGGTTCTCTCTGAAGTCCTCCAAAGTCCAGGACGGAGTCGGGCTGTACACTGCGAGGCGAGTCAAGAAGGTTTGTTCGTGTTTTTAGAAGAGACAGCGAGAGAGAGAGAGAGAGAAAAAACACACTCACACACACCAAAGATGACAAAACTCAGACATTGTTTTTACAGCAAACGAGTTTTTTTTTGTAATGTCATGTCGTCTTCTGGACTCGTCCACATGCCAAGTTAGTCTCTTTTCACTTTTCCGAGCCGTGAGGTGCCACGTATATAGCGGAGGTAGCGTTGGGACGCGTCTCAATCCGGTCGGCCCATCCTGTGCATGCGCACTACCTAGGCTACATCAGAACGAACTTCCCGCGCGCACCTAGGGCACTAGGGAGTCCGTGTGGCGCGATTTGGAACTCTGGTTTACTACCTTCATAGGTAGACACTGTAGACACCTACTGTAAACGTTCCTATATATACATATATATGTGTGTGTGTGTGTGTGTGTGTGTGTGTAAAAAGATTACACAGTGCTCATATGTATAATTATTAAACAGATCCCTGTTAAAGATCCCTGTTAAAGATTAATGATTCCTTTTAGAAAGGCAATCATATTACAATTAAAGGTTTGTTTAAAAAAAAAAAAAGTTTGTCCCTTAAAACATGTTCATTCATCAGGAAATCAACACACAATGAATTTATGTCCTTAAATTCAATTCACATTTAATTACATTGCCTTTAACACTCATCAGTTTCTTATAGCGTATAGTATTTGCCAGAAATATGCTGTTCTGTGTTAAAACCCAGCGTGTGTGTGTGTGTGTGTGTGTAACTCTGAGACTGTGTGTTACACTTACAGGGAGAGAAGTTCGGCCCGTTCGCGGGCGAGAAGAGGATGCCTGGTGACCTGGATGAGAGCATGGACCCGAGGCTGATGTGGGAGGTTAGCTAGACGCTTAAACAATACATGCGTGTTTTCTGAATGCTCAACAGTACACCAAGAGATACACTGGCATCCCATTTCATCCCAAGATGAACGAAAAAGGTCAAGGCTTTAGTCCTGCTCTGAAAGTCATGGTTTCAAAATCCAGGAGTGCCTGAGAGATATCGTCGAGTAAAGTCCTAAACTGCTCACTCGTCATTTTACATCATATTAAATCATTAGATAAAGAAGCAAATAGAAATGAAGTAGATGGAACTGCCTGGTTTTCAGATGTGTGCCTTTGTGTTTAGTCCAAGCATTTACACCAGTACTAACACTAACAGTGTAAACATCAGGCTTCCACATGATACAATGCAAGTTAGAGTCTTGAGACAACGATTTCACATTCAGTAAGTTGTCACAACTAAATCTGGTACAATCTGTCTCTGGAGAGAGATGCTCTGCCAGAGGGTTTACTGCAAACCCAGATTTATTATGGAAATGACTGTGCTATTTCTTATGATATTTAGGTAAAATTAAACTTTTGTAATATAGACTGCCCGGCCAAAAAAGGCACAAGTGTGAAAATGATTCCTCATGCACCCAGAACCACCCTTTCTCAAAGCTGGAGTATAGCTCTTCCATCAGGGAAGAAAAACTCCATAGTTGTGATAATCTGGTCATTCAGTACATTCAGGTCGTCAGCTGACTTCATTTTATTGCCACGTAACATTGCTGAGCCGAGACCTGAGGAACTGAAGCAACCCCAGATCATATCACTGCCTCCAGAGGCTTGTACAGTGGACGTGCACATCTCTTCATGCGCTTCCCGTCTTACCCTGATGCGTCCATCACTCTGGAATCTTTTTTCCATTCCTGAAAGTCTCACTGAAAAGTGGTTTTCTTATGGACACATTCTTACAGTATGTGAGTTCTCATTACATTGTGTGTGTGTGTGTGTGTGTGTGTGTGTGGAAACGCACTTACCTTCACTATTAAATTATTTTCCTGTTTATTTATTTACCATGCAACTTCACAAAGAGTTTAAGTGATCTCCTTTCATGAGTTTTTTTCTGACCACATTTCTTTAACAAAGTTGACAGTTCAGCGCTATCCTTCCAGGTTTAAATAATGTGTTGAACGGTTCTTAACCCAGTTCCAGTAATTCCAAATCTCATTAGTTGTTTTCTTTGCTTAATGCAGCTCAATAATTTAACTTTTTTGAAATGGTGATGTTTTTTTTGGCTGGACAGTGTATATAATTATATTATGATAAGGACAAGAGAGTAACATGCTGTAACTCCTCTCTTTAAATCAATAAACTAATAAAACACCATTTAAATAAATTCATCCAAAGAAAGAAAAAAGTAACAACAATTTCAATAAGTGGTGTTTTGAAATCATTACTAACATATAATACCACTTTTATTACTTTTATATACTTTTTTTTTTTATAGATTCAGTGAAATTTTACAAATAAGTACATTTCAAAAGTAATGAGGTGTAACCTAAAATATGAAAATTAAAAATAAAGCATTCATCGCTTTCAGTTATAGTCACCGGCCACTTAATTAGGTTCAGAAAATTTAAGATGTGGTTGTTCCCTCTTTTTGCCTTAATTCTTTGTGGCATAGATTCAGCATGGTGCTGGAATCATTCCTTAGAGTTTTCAGTCTATATTGAAATGACAGCATCACAGTTCCTGCAGATTTGTCGGCTGTGCATCCATGATGTGAGATCTCCAGTTCCACCACATCCCAAAGATGCTCTATTGAATTGAGATTTGGTAACTGTGGAGGTCATTTGAGTACAGTGATCTG
This sequence comes from Clariallabes teugelsi, assembly GCA_030014215.1. Taxonomy (NCBI): domain Eukaryota; kingdom Metazoa; phylum Chordata; class Actinopteri; order Siluriformes; family Clariidae; genus Clariallabes; species Clariallabes teugelsi. The sequence continues at coordinate 23,629,103 of JAQMYG010000015.1, forward strand.
TACTCCAAAGCTTTGTGACATGTCACGTTATCCTGTGGGCATAAAGGGATGGACGTGGTTAGCAACAATACTCAGGTACGTAGGGGCCCAAAATGTGCCAAGAAAATACCCCACCACCACCAGCCTGAGCCACTGATACAAGGCAGGATGGATTCCATGCGTTCATGTTGTTTATGCCAAATTCTGTTCTGTTCTGTTCTGTTCATGTTGTTTACGCCAAATGTCACTGCAGAAATTGAGACTCATCAGACGAGGCAACGTTTTTCTAATCTTCTGTTGTCCAATTTTATTGAGCCCATGTGAATTGTAGCTTCAAATTTTTTCTGTTCTTAGCTGACAGGAGCAGCACGCAGTGTGGTCTACTGCTGCTGGAGCCCATGTGCAAGGTTCGACGTGTTGTGACATGAGATGGCCTTCGCCATTCCTCGGTTGTAACAAGATGTTATTTGAGTTACTGTTGCCTTTATATCAGCTCTAACCATATAGTCTGGTCATTCTCCTCTGAGCTCTGGCATCATCAGGGCATTTTCACCCAGAGAACTGCTGCTCACTAGATTCTTTGTGTTTTATTAGACCGTTCTCTGTAAACCCTAGAGATGGTTGTGTGTGAAAATTCCAGTTTTGTAAATACTCAGAGCAGCCCGTCTGGCACCAACAACATCCAAAAGTCATTAACTTATTAACTTTCTGCCCTATTCTGATGCCCGGATTGAACTTCAGCAGACTGTCTTGACCATGTCTACATAATTAAACATCGCATTGAGTTGCTAGATACTTGCATGAAGCAGAAGAACAGGTGTAGCTAATGAAGTGAGTGTACTTATAACTGTTTGACTGATATCATGTGACACATTCAGACTGAGATTTTTCACTTTGAAAAAAAAAAGTCTATAATAAAAATTTCATGTCCATATACAGTATATTTGACATATCCAGATAGAATGTGCTGTTTATTCTGACTTGTTAATTGTCCATAACATACACACATATGACCTGATATGTACTGTTCAGTACACACACACACACACACACACACACACACACACACACACATGCTTCGACTAGCCTTGATAGCTAAAGCATGAGTACTAAAAAGTGGTTTGGCGTTGTGACCCATACCGACGATGTGCTTTGGTGCAGAAACGCTTGACTGGGCAACTCTGGGCGAGGGGGTAATCAGAGCAGGCATGTAGACCGTGTTCTCAGCTCATACCGCTCGGCCTACGTCGTCTCTGTAATAACGGCTCTCGCTGCCAGGAAGCACCACGGGCTCAGAGCTCAACCCCCCACCCGGTACACTTTTTTTTTTCCCCCTCCCTTCCCCACTCCCGCTCTCCCAATATTTTGCCCTGCGAGATTCAGGTTTTATTTTCAGCTCCGTAACATTTTAATTAGAGCCTGCATCAGCCGGGGCCTGGCCGCATTACCGAGGTGATTTATACATCTGTCTATCTGAACGACGTACTCAGATGCGCAGCGTACAGTACGTTTAAATCTTAAATTACAGTTCTGCACGAGCGTTTGCTCTGATACCCGGCCATGGCGTGTAATCTGCAAACCGTACTCCGCTTTTATGTGCCGGAGGGTTTCGCTGCAGCTGTGCAATTAAGTGAGAGCAGCATTACATAGTTTGCGAGCGCGAGGCATCATTAGCTGTCATTTCAGTCCAATAAAACCGAAATAGTCAGGCAAAAATAATAATTTGTCTCCAAAAACAGATGCAGGAGAACAGCTCGTTAGTCTCTCGAAGGCAACTGCAGAGTGATGTTACGTAAAATCGTTAAGTGTTGCTATGCACGGGTTTGTATGTGTGGATGGAGAGGGGGGGATGCACGTCAGACATTCTGATTCATTCAAGGATAAAGTGTAGCGTGTCTTTGCTGTTAAAGAAAAAAACACCAACATGTCATGTTTGTGGAAAAACTTCACCTCTGATTGTTTCAAAGCAATGACATTAGAGACTCCTTCCAAAAAATTATATTGTATATATATATATAAAAAAAAAACACTCACAGAAAACTTTATCCAATTCAAAAAAGAATCTTATTTAAATCTTTATTTAATAATAATTTTAATTTGAAAAACTTTCAATTTTGGAGTCAACCTGCCAAAACATTAACCCGCCACATAAAACTATCACGATACCAAACTAAATCAATTTATTTCTACGTCTGTAGTAACATATTAGAACAAGTGATTTATTATAACCCCATGATTGATATAAAATGAATTTCAGATGACAGCAATGCAGTGAAGTCTTTATCACTGTGGATTAGGTTTTATATTTATTTTTTACCAAAATAAACAAGAGTAAAAGTTAGACCATTAAAAAGAAATTAGGATGCAGGGCAACCATAAATGTGTAGCCTATTGGCATGTGATTCCAGCAGGTGATCATAGTGCAAAATAAAATGTTACTACTACTGCACTGCTTGCTCAATCGCTCCGTTTCCCGCACTCTTTGTGCCCACCGAGGTTGCCAGATCATACAGTAAAATCTCCCCTGTGCAAAAAACCAGGCCATCTGTACTAGAACTCATACTGTAGCCCAATTATACATGCACATACATTGTTTCTCTTCAATTAGCCTCATTTCTGTATTACCAAGATAATTGCGCCCTTAATGCTAACCTAGCATGGATACTTCCGAGCTTATGCACACACGAAAGTAGTTTTTGTTTAGGGAGTAAGAAAAGCTTCATCATTGCACAGGGGGACTTTAATGTATAATCTGGCAACCTCGGTGGGCACAAAGTGTGCGGGAAATAGAGATGCTGCTATACCACGTTTTCCCTGATGCTAATACCCCTCTGATATTATTTTTTGAAAAAACGTCATACTAAACTTTCAGTTACAAACTTGAAATACTTTTCCAAATCCAATTTCCAAGTCTTTGACAGTTATTACAGGAATACGGCATCTGATATGTTTTCTCCAATACCTGATCCACCATTACGTGCTGGTCGTAGTCCAGTACCGATACTGGGTATCGGATCAGTGTCATCTCTAAGTGGCGGTGATCAAATCGGGAGAAAATGTAGGGAACATGAGCTTTATGCATCTATTAGATACATGTCAAGGTCACTAAGACTCTCAAATAAAAGTTGACTATTTCAAATACATTTAATCATAACTCTGACCGATATAGTTTTTTTTGTCATTGTGTGACTGTACAATTACAGTCTCAGTGGTTGTTTTGCTTCAGTGATACATGATCAGTGTTTTAGAATTGCTGAGGATAAATATTAAAGTGTATTATAGTATATTATACAACACTTAATTCCGCCTGAGCAAGCTGATTGGACGAGAGGCGCTCTACGAGTGGTGATATTTCATGGTAACAGCATGGGGATGTTTTACTACAGGTGTTCTAATAACCATTAATTACACTAACTGTCAGTGTCAGCGTGGGTGAAAGCAGTTCTGTACGGTCAGCAGTACTGCGGAGAGAGCAGTTACAGTACGTGCCAAAATGCAGATTCCAGTTCCGGAAGCATTTTAGCAGAAAAATACATCTGATAACGTTATGTTAGTTTTAACAACCTTTTGTCTACTTCATAATTGCTTCTAAATCGTTCCAAATTGCATCCATGTTGCTTTATTTACACCTACCTAGCTACAAAGCTAACTAGCTTAGCTTCTAACACGAGGCTGAATCCCAAATCCCTCTCTAATTCCTGATCAAGGGCACTACTTGATGTGTTGAACAAGGGCACCCTATATGGTGCACTAGCTTTCCATTTCACGCTATTTGGGATTCAACACAGAACCCGGAAGTTAACAGAGCTGTTATTCTAAAGCAGAATAAGTGGAACTATAAAAAGACCATCCACCACTTCCATCGTTTATTCTCCTCACCGTTTGGCTACATAGTACCAGTAAATATTTAAAACAACTTCAGTGTTTTATATGTGTTAGCAGACCAAAATAACTGCTACTGATAATATATGGTGATTGTGGAACTGTTGTATAAATCTAATATCACACGAGAGGGAGTGCTGTTGTGCTGGTTATCATCGTTACTGCGCCCTCGAGCCCACGATGGCATCACAGCCGTGCTGATAACCAGCACAACAGCACTCGTGTGATATTGCTTAAACGTCATCCTACATGGTGTTGTGAGCAACATGAGAACAACACCAGGGTTGGAAATTCGGTCACCCGTCACAGGAAGACCAGCTGAACAAAAGGATGATGTAAGAGTTGTGTGTTGGATCAGTTTTCTAGACAGATGCAAAATGCCACGGGTTGCCGTATTGGGTCAGACGTTTTTGTTTCTCAGGAGACAAAGCATTTAGCCTGAAGGATTGTGTCGATTTTGTGTTTGTAAGAAGTAACCTGTCTCGTTTCTGACTGGTTTAGGGAACGAATCCGCTCTGCTTCATGTTTGACCTTAAATATATGGCGCTTTGCACAGTCTGATTAATTCCACCATTATTCCCTAAAGCCAATTTTGCTTGGTTATGTAAAGAATAAATGCAAAGTGACATGCTCTTACAGTAAATTATAGTTACTGGGTGAGGAGGCCAGCTGTCAACCAAGAGGCTATTAATTTGAGAGATCCTTAGCACAGAGTGTGGAAGCTGTTTACAGGACAACTATGGCATGAAGAGTCCACAATGCTGAATTTTATAGAACAATGGCAAGAACAAACCATTTGGCCATTTGGATTTTGCCAAAAGGTATGTTAAAAACTCAGCACGTCGCCTAGTCTGATGAAACCAAAAGAGAACATTTTGGCCTTGGTGTGAAGCACCACATTAGTCTGAAACCAAACACCGTTTATCACCCTGAGAACATCATTGGTGGTGAGGTGGTGGGAGCATCATTTTATAGAGATGTGAAGTAACTAATCAGACTTAAAATAAAGATTGATGGCACCAAATACAGGGTCGTTCTAGTGGACAACAACCATAAGCATGCAGATAAAGAAACACTGGAGTGGTTCGAATCCAGCAAAATGAATGAGGTAGAATGGTAGAAGCAAACTCCTGGTTATTTGTTGAGATCTTCCTCTCTGCAGAACTAAAAGTCCGGTGGAACGCTACCAGATCCAACTACTCCTATAACGACAACCCTACTTTTAACCCTTAAATCTAGACCTTAAACCACAAGATGTACAACAACAAACACACCTAAACACAAGCACAGGCTAAACAGACCGAGTTGAACGTTCTCCAGGGAGGACATGGATGAGGTCTGACTTTACCCCCTGGACTTCAAAATCCAGCCAGAGAGGACAACATGAATGATTCCACTTTTAGTGGAACTTCATGCAGGGAGGAGAACATGGATGACATTTTTGGTTGCACTCCACATAGGGAGGAGGAAATGAATGAGGTCTGACTCCACCCCCTGGACTTTTGCTTGAACTCTATTCAGGGAGGAGGACACGGACGAGGTTTGACTTCATCCCCTGGACTTTTGGTTGAACCCCACTCAGGGAGGAGGACATGGATGAGGTCCACTCCACGCCCAGGTCAGACCTTGGTGGTTGATCTCCACTCAGGGAGAAGGACTTGGATGAGGTCCGACTCCACCTTGGTGGTTGAACTCCACTGAAGGAGAAGGACTTGGATGAGTTCTGAATCCACCCCAGGATTGTTAAACTCCATTAGGGGGGAAGGACATGGATGAAGTCCGAACCCACCCCACTGGACCGATCCTTCCTAAAACACTGAGTTGTCTCCACCTCCTGGACCTTTGTTGTTTCAGCAGGGTCATTTAAGTTTGCTAAAAAAAACCTCTAGCTCGTTATTACTGTCGTGCATCCTAGAAATGTCTTCATGTATCATAATAAAGTATTTCTGCCATATTGGCCCGGTTATGAAAAAAACTACTGACCCATTTTTTGACCAGTTTCCCCTGTTTTTCACAGTGTTTATGTTTTTGTCACTGCAGGTTCGAGGGAACAGAGGTGACGTGCTGTACATACTGGACGCCAGCAACCCCCGACATGCTAACTGGCTGCGCTTCGTGCACCAGGCGCCGTCTCAAGAGCAGAAGAACCTGGCTGCCATCCAGGTACCAGAGCTTGATCACCGTTTCCTTTCAGAAGACTAATCAGATGCTTCCTGTCAATCAAACTCAGTGTATACACAGACACACTCACACAGGTCAGAGAAAGAGAGCGAGAGAGAGAGAATTCTAGAGAGTTTTAGGGTGTTTACTAGTGTGTGTTAGTGTTTTGTTTCTGGTTATAAAAAGATTCCTGAGAAAATACCAACAGACAGACCGAGACACTGCAAAACAAATAAAGACAACATGTTGTTATGTCTGGTATAGCTGTGTGTGTGTGTGTGTGTGTGTGTGTGTATGTGTGTGTGGTGGTGCTTTGAAGGTGGGTCAGATAAGTAGGTGTA
>JAQMYG010000015.1:23635564-23659069 GCA_030014215.1 Clariallabes teugelsi
GGCTCAGATAAGAAGGTGTAATGACGCTTGGCCCAAGATAAGGAAAGCGACACGCACACACACACACACACACACACACACACACACACACACACGTGCACGAAGTCAACCACCGTTGCTTCATCTCGGTGCCATCTCTGTCTCATGTCTCCCTTCATCTTCATTTTCTCCTTCATCTTTGTCATCTGTCAAATACTTCAGGGTGCTTCTCTCTCTCTCACCCACTCACACACACACACACACACACACACACATATTCACACGCCCACGCACAACATTATTACTCATTTACTTCCCACCAATTAGAGCGTGATGATGATTAGATGTTTACACATACCACAATAAAATCAATTAACAAAATGATTAACATCATCGTCAACTAACGTGATATAATGTCAAACCCCCCACGCTGTTATATTGTTGACGTGGGCAGTAGCTTCATACAGGAAGCCAATTAGGAACTAATGACTAATTGGTTGAGTTCAACAGACAGTAAACACACAGAGGAGGCGCAGCATGTAAGAAGAGATTCTACTGACTGAAACACATTTTCCTTTCAAATCCAGTCGTCGGTTATTAAATGTGTTTTAATTTCTAATCGCCTCTTATATGAGCATCGATATTCACAGGGTAAAGAGTCTACATACTAATACACACTGTTGCACACGGGGGTCATTTCCCATTCTCGTTTAAGACAAAAATGTTGAGAATCCCAGCAATAAACACAGTGGTTGAGAATCAGTGCTGTACATAAAACAGTCAGGAACCCACACTATAGACGAAATGCCTTAGAACCCCTGCTGTATATTTTATGGTTGAAAACCCCTGCAATAGGCAACATATTAAAAAAAACCCTGCAGTACACAAAATGAGACTACATTGTTATAGATAATGGTTGAGGAACACTGCTTTAGATAAAATGGATGAGAAACCCTGCTGTAGATAAAATGATTGTGGGCCCCTGCTGTAGAAAAGTCTGATGAGATCCCATGCAGTAGATTAAATAGGTGAGAACCCCAGCTATAGATAAAATGCTTGAGAGCTTCTGCAATGAACAAAAGAAATGAGAATCCTAGCTAATGATGGGAACTGCTATTGTAAATTAAATGGTGGAGAACATCTGCTATAGACAGACCAGTTGAGAACAGTTGAGAACTGCAGACGTTAAAGCAGGTGGAAACACCTGCACGAATCAAACACAACTTGCCGTAAGTGTGCTCTAATAGAAAGTCCTGAAGGAGAATTTCCCGCCATCAGTTTGTAACCTCAAGCTCAAGCAATCTCAGGTTATACAGTGATCCGAAACGCCAGCAATCCGAAACACACCAGCAAGTCCACCTCTGAATGGCTCAAAAAAAAAAAAAAAGAAAAATATTAAGGTTTTAGAGTGGCCTAGTCAAAGTCTTGACTGTTCATGCTCGAAAAAACCCTCCAGTTTAAAACAATTCTGGATAGAAGAGCGGACCAAAATTCATCTGCAGCGCTGTGAAAAACTCATTGCTAGATATCGCAAACGCTTGATAGCAGTTGTTGCCGCCAAGGGTAGAATTAGGTTTAAGGGGCACTTACTTTATAACACAGGGCCAGGCAGGTTTGGACAGCTTTTTTTCCATTCATCATTTAAAAACGGCATTTTGTATTTGCTCGGGTTATCTTTGTGCAATATTAAAATTATTTTGATGATCTGAATTTTTGAAGTGCGACAAATATGGAAAACGATACAAAATCAGGAAATACTTTTTAACAGCACTGTACAGACAAAAAAGAGAACGGCTGCAGTAGATTTAATGGATTTAATGGTGATCCCCTGCTGTATAAAACACAAACAAGAATCCCTGCTATAGACGAAATGATTGAGAACGGAATCCATGCGACTCCGAGCCTCTGCACGTGCATGCGTCGCTGATGTCATCGGCGTCCAAAACCGGCAGCGCGGGATTTCATAGCAGTGCTAACAACAGCTGCTAAAACAGCTAAAGCGAGGCGTCTGGCTTTCTTCCTTCTTCTGGACCTCAACAAACACAGCCGACTAACTGCTTTCCATCCTCCAGAGCAGCGCCCCAAGTATATTTTTTTTCCTAAAATCGCCTCCATTCTTTGAAATGATTGAGCGGTTGCACAAATATAACGAATTTTTACCGTGGACAAGTAAAGAAAAACGTTTCGATCGTGTTTATGGAGACGAACAAGCGATTCCTGTCCATAGTCTATAAATGTCTAGGTTCTAAATGAAAAAATATGAAAATTCCAAAAGTCATTCGGCATTCTTCATCATCTACAATCAAGGGAGTCTGAATTATCTCATAATATCTCATGACCCTCTAAAGCTCTCCAAGCTGTCAGTATATTTCATAATGAAATAAGTATTATGAAAATTACAGCATCATACACAATCCTACAGTGGGAATAATACAAAAAAATTAAAGTGCATGCAATTTGGGGTAATAGTGACCATCTGGGGGTCAATGCATGTGTGTGTGTGTGTGTGTGTGTGTGTGTGTGCTCAAGACCTCATTAGTCAGTAGGTCAGACATATATACGTTATAAGAACGTGTATGTTTCGTCGTTGAATGAAGGAAACACGAGAGCTTGCGAGACAAGGAATGTTTGATAACAGAAAATGCCGGGCTTTCCAGTGCTTGACCTGCGACCTTAATCAGGAAAAGTGGATAAACTGTTTTCCTTCTGTCGTCCCTCCATCTCTCAGCGTGGCCGTGTGTTATGTGTGCGTGTCTTTTATTAGCGATTTGATTAGCCATTACTCATCTTGTCATTCTGTCTGCACAACATCACTCCGTGTACGAGACAAGTATAACCCAAATCACAGAAACATATGTCTGTGATATTTATTATAATTAGGATCTCACTTCAGTCTTCTCTATGTGCATGTGTGTGTGTGTGTGTGTGTGTGTGTGTGTGTGTGTGTGTGTGATGTGTTTATGTACGAGCAGTGTGGGTAGACGGTTAGAGGTAGGAATAAGGTACCTTTCTTCTTCTACTCGGAGGAGACTGAAACAGCTGACGAACGCGTGTGTTTGTGTTGTCTGAAAGGATGGAGAGAATATCTTTTACCTCGCCGTTGACGACATCGAGACAGATACGGAGCTTCTCATCGGCTACCTGGACAGCGACATGGAGGAGGAAGAGGAGGACGAGATCGTTAAAGACGAAGAAGAGGACATCAAAGAGGCCAAGAGTGTCAGCACTCAACCAGGTCTAACCAGGATGCACTAAACACAGAATAATCCAGTAGTGATGGGAATCGCCAACCGCCTCCCGATGCGATATTTTCACGATACCCCGGGTGCCGATTTCATTCAAATTGCGATTACCACGATAAAAAAAAAAAGTTTAATAAATAGTTAAACGTAGCCCGTTCCTTATAACATTAGTTTTCTCACTTTAAAACCAAGCACAGCATTTAAACACTACAAACGAACTTTAAATACAAGAGTTTAACTTTTATCTGAGCAGCAGCACGTTATTTCTGTTCTAAACAAATTGAGCAAATAATTCACTCCGACCACACGGGATGAAAATGTGTAAGTAGTTCAGAGGGCACCACCTGTACGATTATAAAAACGCGATGATGTTTTACTGCCTCAAACGCCTCCAAAGTCTCAAAACTCAAGTGTTGAGTCTGAAAATTCAAGGTTGAGTGGCTGCGAGCACGCGGGAGGCTAATGCAGGAACATGGGGCTTCTAATGCGAGCGGTTTTTAAATAATTTGCTCTCGCAGTGTTTTGAGACGTGTGTAAGTGTGTGTAATGTGTGAGTATTAAGACAAATGTGATCAAACTTTCCTCAAGTTTGGAGAAAAGGGCAGATTGGAGGCTTTTGACGTGCTCGACCTTTGGTAATGTAACGCTGTAAATGCGTTTCTGTTGCGTCACTCAGAAACTCCTGCGCTCACTACAGAACCGTTTATCTGAGGCTGATTACCGTCCACAGCCAGACAAACTGAAAACCAGACGATTCTGCTCCTCGGCTGATCGACCCGTTCATCCCTATTCTAAATGGAAAAATCCTAAAAAAAACACTATTTTGAAGTCAGTATGGCGATACGTAAATGACCAGACAAAAGAATCGTGATTCATAACTGAATTTATGTATTTTCCCATCTCTAATAATCCGGTAAATATTCCACCTTATTCGTGTGACCAGTAAGATGTTCTTTAGAGCCAGGTGGGGATTAAATCACATGCCCTTGTAGTTATTATTAGCCGAATTTACTGGTCATTTATGCTTCCAATAACTCGCTATACAGTACCGCACGCTTTACTAACACCTTTTAGTTACAGAAAATATATTTTCTAATCTGTAATGAGAAGACACGTGCATTTGTTTTACTCTTCAAGAAATCCTTGCTGTTTTAAAGGTGTTAGAATCTACTATAGACTCATTATTGTGTATATATACTGTGTGTGTGTGTGTGTGTGTGTGCAGAGTCAGCAATAAAGCAGGAAGATCACCCGTGTCTGCTGTGTGAGAGCAGTTTCCCCAGCGAGGAGGTTCTGGCTGAACACCTGCAGAGTTTACACCAGAGAGCCAGCGCCGAGGAGAAGGAGTTCAAATGCCGCAACTGTGGCAAAGAGTTCCCTGTCAAACAGGCACTGCAGCGCCAGTCAGTCCACACACACACACACACACACACACACACACACACACACACACACACACACACTGTACACACACAGCACTTAAATAGTGCTTTCAGTATTGCACTATTCAGTCAATTTCAAAACTACTTCTACTGTTCTTTGAGATTGTGTATATAAAATGGTTCATATTTGTGTGTGTGTGTGTGTGTGTGTGTGTGTGTGTGTGTGTCTGTGTGTGTGCGTTTTATATAGCGTCCTTCACTGCACTGAGAGTTCTGCTTCAGTAGGAGATGCATCTCGGGTTCACCAGTGTGCCCTCTGTCACTGCTCCTTTAACTCAGAGTCCAGGTACAACACACACACACACACACACATATTTTATGTAAAAAAGTACGAGATTTAAAAAACATATTTTGCTTTAATTATCAAGTGTTTGTGTGTAGTTTCGAGCAGCATAAGGAAGCCTGTAAAGGAGAGGCCAGGTTTATCTGTAAGGCCGAGAGCTGCGGAAAGAGATTCAAAAGCAAAGACGCTCTGAAGAAGCACAAAAGCAATGTTCATACAGGTACAACACACACACACACACACACACACACACACACACACACACACACACACACACACACACACATTCATGTGCCACACACATTCAATTACACTTCAGCCTTCCTTTCTCTTTTCTTCTGATTTCTCTTAACCCAAGCACTTTAATCCTGAAAACTCATGTTCGAGAATTTGTAAATAAAAAAGATGAATATGATGACGTATAAATAGGAAGATGAAGAATATTGAAACAAATCAAATAAAAACACAGTATAATTGTTGTTGTAGTTGCATCGATTGAAATTCAACAATATGTTTTCATCAGCTTTTTAAAATAGCACTTTTAATGATGCTGTTTTTTTTTATTTTTTTTTTATTAATTAATAAAGTCGAGCAAAGACAGTGATACATGCGCAGGATGTGGAATCAAGGTTAGTGTGTGCAGTGAGAAGTTATAGCTTTTATTTCAACACTTTAGTAAAATAATACATGTTTTTATTGGCTCAGCTTGACGCTAAGGCCACCTTCACAGCGCCGGTTCATAATATTGCATCTTTAATGAAAATAAAAGGATCTTTGAGAAATGAGATCCCGGCAGGAACACGAAGGTTGGATGAGCGCTGTAATAATACAGCTGTAACAAGGTTGCGATGACGTTCACCGTCAGGACAATGCTTTGTTTCGGAAAGTTAGAATGACTTCAATTACATGCAGATTGTAACCTTTATTTGGAGCGTTAATGCGGATTAATGTCCGTTCACACAACGTCCAGACACATCCACGCTCGCTTAATGGTTTAGAATTCCGATCGGAGATTGGGACGAACTTCCCGCACGCAGGGCTATCTCATGTCACACGTCTCCTAGTGTTCTAATGCTTCCTCCTGTTTCGAAATATTACCTTGGGGCGCATCTTCGCTCCTGATTAACTTTAATGCAATATAGTGTTTGCACAACTGCATCACGTCTATTCTCATAGAACCCATCTCACACATTAAACTTTTTACATTTTTTTCCCTCTCTCTTTCGGCTTCTTTACAATTGAATATTTCCGTAAATCTCCTACATTATTTTTTTGTGGGTCTCAGTTATATTCAGTACCTGTCAAAAGTTTGGACACACCTTCCAATTCCATGGTCTTCCCTGATTCATAATTCTTTCTACATTGTAAAGCAATACTGAAGGCGTTTATCCAAAATATGCAATAATCTCATTTTTGTTTTTTGTTTTTTTTGGATTTTTCCCGATTTTCTCCCTAATTTAGTCATGGCCAATTCCACCCCGTCACTCCCACATTAAGGCTACCACTACCACTCAGCCGGGAGGGCCGAAGACTATCACGTGTTTCCTCCGAACCGCGTGACGTCAGCCGACCGCATCTTTTCGAGCTTGCTCACGCACCATTAGGGGCGTTTATCCATTATCTTCATGAGAGACAGTTTCATCATGGAGCTTGATGGGTTTCACAAATGCACTCGATACAATACTGTTCTTGCAAGAACTGATCCAGAACAGCTGACCTTCATGTCTGAAAATAACAACAGACTGTTGTTGTTGTTGTTACTTAATTACCTAATGCCATATGTGTTATTTCATATTTTTGAAAAACAAAATACAGTATTGTTCTAGAATTTAGACTGGAGTTCGAGTCTTGCTCAGACCATCAGTTTGGTATTAATGTTGTTTTGAAGACGTTATCCCATGCTCGCTCATGTCGTCATTTCATCACCTTTCATATACAACCTAATACCAACCTTCACAGTCCCAATGCTCCCAAATTAACTTCAACACAACATCTTGATGACCAGAATTTCCTGCTGTGTCCCCTCTTTTTCTTGGTCCATCCTGGTCAGTCCTTCACTCGCCGAGCTCGTCTCATATTTCTGTTTAAATGGAGAAACAGAGCCGTTTCTAACGCTGGCTCGAATCAACACGTTACCTGATATCACTATTTTGAATATTTTTTCCAAAATGTAAGCAAACTGCAGAACCAATTTAAACAAAATCTTTTAGTTGGACTACTGTCTGTGAGTATCTTTGGACCTAACGAGGACCACACACACACACACACACACACACACACACACACATTACACATGCAAGTGTTGGATCCTGGATCCACTTTGAAAGCAGGTAGAAGTCAAATAAATAAAAGCACAGCTATGGAAAGAAAAAAAAAAACTGCTGCCGATCGACCTTTGACCTTTGCTCAACGTTCTCTGTCTTTCAGCTGACCTAGCCAGCCTCATTTGATTAATTAGGCAACTTTTTTCTTATCGTGACGTCATTCCAGTCTGCCGTGCTACCGTCTGTCTCCAAAGATCATCCTTTCACCTTGCTGCTTACTGCATGTGTGTGTATGTGTGGGTGTGTGTTTGTGTGTGTGTGTTTTCTCCACAGGCAGCACTCGCAGGAAACTTATATGCACCATCTGCAATAGAAAATGCTCATCTTCAGTCAACCTGCAGGAGCACCGCAAGGTCAGCCGCGTCCCCCCTCCCCTCCTCTGCCGTCTCATCATCTCTTCCTCTCTTCTTCTGTTCCCTCTATCACTTCTCTCCACTTCCTGCGCTTGTCTCTCTGCCCGGATCTTCATCCGACTTAATCCTCCATCCATCTATCTCTCTCGGGTTGTTTTTTCCTCTTCTTCTTCTTCTTCTTCTTCTTCTTCTCCTGCAAGTCTCCCGTCCATCTGCTCATCTTTTTTCTTTGTCAGTCTCATGATTCTCAATGGCTCATGTTCCAGCTTTCCAAATATATTCATCCCTCGCAGCATTTCTCCCAGACTTTCACATCGAGCCCTCTCCCGTCCTCTCCGTAGGAGGCGAGGTTTATGTTGATGCTCGAACGTTTTTTTTTTTTTTTCATGCCGGCGTGAGCACAGAAGAAAAGGTCGTCTTCTGTTTCATCGACTCGTCCCTAAGGCTCTTGTGAAATCTAAGAGTGGGAGAGAGCAGAGTATCAGCCGTTAGCTCTGGCGTCAGGATTCCTCCGAGCCGAAAGCAACTGCAGAATAAAGAAAAAAAGGACAGGAGTCCAGAGTCTGACGAGAAAACACGAGATCTGGATCTAGCTCGTCATACGTTATTATATATGCTATCACTTTTTAACCAGGTGTTAATTTCCGTCAAATGAAGATGATGGACGGGCCAATATTTATAGTACGCATGGTAAAAGATTAATATTAGCCATCAGGGATATTCAGTTAGCTAGCAACTGCTGTAATGAAATACAATCTTTGTTCATTTATTTATTATTTCCCCACTTCTACCCCTCCAACCCTTAGCACAAGGTCTGTCTATAAACGTCCCCGTGTTTCTCAGGACGGATTCGCTCCCCCCCTTTACGGCCACCCTGATCCCACCAACAGACGAATGACTTCGCCACATGCTAGCTGCGCTGAAACAGATGTGATCGTGTCCTGGGCATTTGTCTGCACCTCTCCTCTTCCATCGCTCACCCCAAATGATCAGGTCCTGTCTGGAGCTTTAGGACCCAGGGGAGAGCTAACACTTTCTAGTCTTGGTCGCTCTATTGTGGACGAGGAGGATGTAACTCGGATAACATTAGTCTCGCATTTCACTTGGTACCTGCAGAAATGTGGCAATTGGAAAAGGAAATCTGTTTCAAAGACTTTGAGAGGTGTTATACCTAAGTGTTTCCGTCTTCTGCAAAGCGCGGATGCTGGAGACTCCTTGGAAAAAAGTTTTTTTTTTGATTGAACACGAGTTACGAAGACTTCATAAGACTCGTGAATTGAAATTAAAGATGTAAAAAGACGTATAGATTGAAACTGAAGACGGGAAGTTTTGTTGATTGAAGTCAAATGCTACAGAACACTTGTACACTGAACACAATGACGTATAAAGACTTATTGGTTGAGACTTATTGATTGAAAAAGACTCACAAAGAGTTTATGACTGAAGCTGAAGACTTTCAAAGACTTTGTAAGTCTTAGAAACTCTTTGTCATCAATGAGAATTTTTTTTTGTTGTAATTCTTCCAAAGTCTTCATAAGTCTTCTTTAAATATCAACTCTTTTTAAATCTTTGTTTTGGATCAAGAAGTCTTTGTAAGTCTTCTCTTCCAATCGACCAGTCTTCTTAGGTCTTCGTCAGGCTTTGTCTTCTAGCAGCAAGTATTCGTACAGTACATCTCTCATAGTCTCCAATCAAGTGAAGTTTGTTACCTGGAATCAGAGTAGAATGTAAGTAATTGGGGCCAAATTCCACAAAGTTTAGCTGAGACTCGTATGAAGCCTCTGCAGTCCAACTGAGCTAAATTGATGGTATCCTTCAAAATTGTAGTGTTAATAGTATTGTAGTATTAATTTGGTACAAATTAAACAAATTTTATTTCCCCAGAAATAGCTATAGAGCTTGGGAGATGCAGTTTAATAGACAGAACACACAATTACACATTTATTTCTAACATAACGTACGTAAAAAATCTCGAAATGATCTTTAATAATTGGAATTTAATCCAAAGCCAGTAAACGAACATCACGTTAAAACTCTAAAAGATTTTCCAAATCCTTATTCCAGTCTTTTTAAACCTGAATAGTCTGTACTCAGTTTGAACTTTGTACCAGTTACGAACATAATTGCGACTTCATCTTTGCGCTGCTCCAGCGGTTTAACGCGAGGAGATTAAAAACGTTAAACAAGACAGTAATACGTTTTACTCTCTCCACATGAAAGCATTTATTTTTCAGGATTTAACACAAAGATGCCGCTTTATCATCGACGCTAAGAAGCTGAACTTCTTTTGTTAGTTGCCAAAAAAAGATATGCAGCTCAGTGTTCTAGCATGGAAATGAAATCGTCGCGAACCCACTTCTTCATTGTTCCTCTTTCCATAACAAAGTGGTTTTGACACATTTCTCGTGGATTTTGTACGTCACACTTCTCATTGATGAAAAGGACAGATGGGAGAAGGAGTGTTATAAAATATTGGTTTTATTGTTTCATTAAGTTTCAGAATCTAATGACTCACTTATAAAAAAACACTTTATTTGATTCAAACTCAAAGTGGGCCAAGAGTTAGCAAGATGAAACACATCATCTTTACACAAATATTATTGTTCTCCGAATGTATTTTCTGAGTCTCGAAGGACACGGACTGACACTGAAAGCCATCAATAATTTAATTGTCCAGTTAAAGCATCTGTTTTTCTTGCTTTGCTGCTCCTGAGAAAATGTCACCATCGCACAGTATATCACTATCGTATTTATCCATCGCACAGCTTTGTGTGGTCCGTCAGTTGGAAGACATGTCGAAACCCTTCATCGGAGACATGTTGCAGACTTTCTTCAGTGTTATTGTATCGGGCGGGGTATCTTTTTGAAATCGAATTATTTTCCCGGCTGTGGAAAAGTGACCACGCCTCCTTGTCCTCCTCAGAGAGTCGATCCGAGGACGTCAGCGAGGTGCTACGCTGCAAAAACGCTCCCCGAGGGGAGCTCAAAAACAAGCAATTAAAAAATGCCTGGTACATGACTGACTCCATGTGCACTGATGTGTATTTTGGCAGTGTGATATTGTTTTGTCAAGTGCTGGAATATTGTATGCTTAACGTGTTTGGAGACAATTGTTTGGAGTGTGTGCACTGTACGTTCGGTCCGCACACAAAGAACTTTCACAACAGCTAATTTTTCCTTATGGGGACTAGTGGTGGAGAATAATTCGAACGCATGCTTATTTTAAAACACACAAAGCCAACCTGGACAGCTTTTTGAAACTGCTGCGTATCCTAGTGCTGCCTTTCGCATGCACAAGCTCGAAAATGCTGATGATTTTCCTACAAAAATTACTCCTGCCGCTTATGCTTATGGTTTTTCCGGAACAATTAGGACTGTATAATATACACTTGTAGAAGAGTAATGCTTTATGTTCTCGCTGTGCGGTGTCCCTTTTAAAAGTTTCTTCTTCATGCTGTGTCATGAGTTCTCAGGGAGTTTTTCCTTGCCACTCTTGTACCTTAGGAATAAATCTATATCTATATCAATGCCTGCACATCGTGTAAAGCTGATATGTGTATATGTATCTGAGTGGATAAATCACATCTTTGATTCATATTCCAATCTCAGATTCACGAGATATTCGACTGTCCTGCATGTGACAAAAAGTTCATCTCAACTAATCAGCTGAAGCGGCATATGATCACACATTCAGGTATGTGCAAACAAAGACAGACAGAAAAACCTCCTTGGGAAACCAGCTACACAACTTCTTTTTTTGTGCTTGTGTGTGTGTGTGTGTGTGTGTGTGTGCGCGCGCGTGTGTGTGTTTGGCCACCAGAGAAGCGACCCTATACTTGTGAGATCTGCAACCGCAGCTTCAAGCGCTTGGACCAGGTGACGGCTCATAAAATCATCCACAGCGAGGACAAACCATATAAGTGCAAGCTGTGCTGGAAAGAGTTTGCTCACCGCAACGTGTACAAGAACCACAAAAAGGTGTGTGTATGTGTTTCCAGGGTGATCATCAAGCGTGTATTCGCTTCTTGCTGCCAGATTTCCAAGGATAAGCCCTAGCTCTGTGATGATCCTGACCCTGAAGATGATGAGCGTGTCACCATTAGTACATACTCACCCAAGCGCAATTAGTTGGGATTGATTAGGATTGATCTTAAAATTCCATATTATCTCAGGGCTGCGAAAACGTTTTGACACCACACATTAATATCTAAAGGTTCTCTTATGTAGTAGCATATATAGTATATATATATATATATATATATATATATATATATATATATATATATTCTACATTTCATGCACTCTGTCAGAGACATAGTTCCAAGAAGCCTGGAAGGCACAAAACATGAATTTCAGCATGACATATGGCTACATCAAACTGTCAGACAGTGGCACTGGATTTAATACTGCTCGTTGGTAGACCCGATATCACGTGACAAAAACGGCCTTAAGCCCAAGGTCAGAACTGTAACTGAGACACAGTGTTGTAGGTAAACTCCACCCGACATAGACAACTCCTAAATCTTTCTGGCGTTCTGGTGTTCAATCCTCATTACGCACAAATAATTCAGCTCTGATTAGTTCTCAGAGACAGAGGCAGGCTGAGGAACAAACGGAAGATGAGAGAGGAAGTAAGACGCAGGCAGCACACCCAGACAGACAGATTGGTTGGGAAATAAGGAAGCTGTAAGCCTCTTATCTTAATGGAGATCATCAGTTCAATCAGCCACTGTGGAGCCCAAGCCAAAGCTACAGCCAAGCACTGACCCCTCTTGAGTCCTTATGACCTTCGACCTTTACTCCTGTGCAAAGTGTCAACCCCAAAAGCTCAGAGTTCAGAGAAAGAGATAGATAATTGCCTGTCAATCTATTCACAGGGGAGTTATTGCCAGGGGTCCAAGCACTTGAATTAATTTCTTTAGTACTTCTTTATTATTGTGGCTTTAGTAGGTGTTTTCTAACAACACTTTTTTCTCTCTCTCTTTCCTTTTTCCCCTCACCTTACTTCAGACACACTCAGAGGAGAGGCCATTTCAGTGTGAAGAGTGTAAGGCTCTGTTCCGGACGCCGTTCTCCCTCCAGCGCCATCTTCTCATCCATAACAGTAAGATCCAACTGTGCGTCAGTGTGTCCTGAGAAAATCTCTGCTTCGGGTTTGCCCTCTAAATGATTCTGCACATTTAGTGTTCATGCCAAATGTTCATGAACAGCTTTCTCCCAGGTCTCTCGCTTCAGCAGGATAAGAAGTTATCTGGTTTGAAAATATAACCACTAAATACCTTCTCTAAACTAATACTGTACCATTTACTAATACAGAATATTGCTGATGTAATCCAACACTCACTTTTTTGCTAATGGATCAGACAAGGTCCAATGTCACACCGAGTGCTCATTACAGATTCAATATAGGGTGTGTTTAAACTACAGGAACCTTTGTAAAAACTCATGACCTGCTCTAGGAGCTATAGCAATAACAAATTCATTGTTGTTGTTTGTATTACTAGGTGAGTCACTGAAACTAAATATCCGTGTATAACTTCTTACCCTATTTCGATTAAGGGTGGTGCTATAAACAGTAAAAAACTTTTTTAGGACACACGCCCTGCTCGATTGATTCAGACAGCCATTTTGCACACTGCAAAACACTGCCGCAAATGACACACTTTTAACCTGGTGTACCTTCAAAATGGTACACAATAAGTTAGAATGCTAGCATGCAACTTGCTGCATGATCTAGCTAGCTAAAATATCTTAAAATACCAAATTACATATAACCATTGATGTCATAGATTTACCAAATCATTTTGTTTTTGGTTAAAATTTGGATAATTTAACAAACACTAATATTTTCTGTCACTGATATTTAACTTTGAATGCATTTCATATATTTGAATGAAAATTTTGTTTGGGTCAAATGGTTAAGACTCCTGTTTACCGATTGGAAGGTCAGGGGTTCAAGCCCTAGCACCGCCTAGCTGCCACTGTTGAGCCCATCAGCAAGGCCCTTAACCCTTCCAGGGGCGCCCTCCAGGGGTGCTGTATGATGGCTAACCCTGCTCTTTGACCCCAGCTAAATGGGATATGCGAAAAAATAATTTCACTGAGCTGTAGAATATATGGGACAAATAATTGAATATGAAAACTGGAATAAGGGCCCCACTGTCCAGCTTTCACATTAGTAATATTGTTCCGTAGCCCGAATACACTTTTGCATCCACACTCTCCAGGATACAACAGGATTGGACACTGGAGGCTCAGTGGTAGGTGTTTAGTATGCCAATGCGGAAGGCCCGGGTTCGATTCCCAGCCAGTGCCCAAACCCCAGCCACTGGATGCAGTGCCGGTCCTAAGCCTGGATAAAATGGGAGGGTTGCGTCAGGATGGGTGTAAAACCTGTGCCATGCTAATATGTGTGGACCGGACAGTCCGCTGTGGTGACGCCTTCCCGGGAGCAGCCAAAAAAGAGTGTGCACCTAGTTAACCACCAGTAAATACAAAGAAGATATGAGGGAATTGACCATTGGGTTATGCCTAATATTATTCATAATTTGAAGACAATATCAATAGACAATGTTGAGATTTCATATCGAAGTTGAACCCTGCCCTGGTACATCAGACTGTACCGGAGAGCACCAACTTACTGTAAGTGTCCAAACTACTTAAACCACATGATAGTGAAAACATGACAATATTTATCTAGAACATTTATTTAAGATGTCTTTTTAGTTAAGTTATTAATAATTAGCTTTGTATAACAAAACACACAGTGTAATTACACTTGGAACTGAAGGCACAGTGCGAGTGGAATTGAGATGAAATAATCGAAACTTATTTGTATACAGTATATTTATATAAATGTACAGGGATAGTGGAAACATTAAAGTGTCAGAGGAATGAAGATTTACCTTGGATATGTTGGTAAACTATAAAAGAACATACTTTTGTAATTGCAGTTTAGCATCGAGGGAGTGGGATGAAATAATCAGGAATATCAACTTTTACCTTAGGGATCTTTGTAAATGATTAAGAAAATACTTTTCACTTCATACTTATACTTATACTTAGCATTTTGTGCTAAAGGTAAAGATATAGTAGAATATAAGTGTCAGGAGAATGAATATTTACCTCAGACATTTTGGTAAACTATAAAAGAAAAAACAGTTTGAGTGAAAACATACTGTAATTACAGTTAGCATTGAGGAAGTGAGATGAAATGATCAAGAATATCAACTTTTACCTCAGGTCTCTTTGTAAATGATTAACAAAATGCTTTTTGTGATGATAAAAAACCCACAGTCCTAATTAGAATCATAATTATACTTAGCATTTGATGCTAAAATACATGGATAATAGGAACAAGTTAAAATAATCAGTAATTTCCACATTCACCTCAGGTGTGTTGGCAAATGGTTGAAAAAAATATATGATGATAATCAGTATAATTATACTTAGCGTTTTATGCTAAAGGTATAGCGATAGTGGAAGAATAATTAAAGTGTCAGGAGAATGAAGATTTACCTCAGATATTTTGGTAAACTATAAAAGAAAGGGCTATGAGTAAAAACATAATGTATTTGCAATTAGCATCGAGGAAGTGAGGACTGCCAAGTTTTACCTCAGATATCTTTGTAAATGTTTAAGTAAATATTTTTTACTTAAACAAAAGTAAAAAAAAAAAAAAAATCCTGTAAAAAAGATTACAGGATAATTATACTTATCGTTTATGCTAAAGGAACAGGGATACTAGAAACAACATTAAATGGCAATATGGCCAAATCAACTTTTACCTCAGGTGTGTTGGACAATGATTAAAAAAGAACCTCAATATGATGACAATCACAGCATAATTGTATTTAGTGGAAACAACACAACTGTCAGGAATATGAACACTGACCCCAGATATGTTTGTGGATTATAGAGAAATCAGTTTTAATTAATTTAATACTGTAATTGCACTTAGCACTGACTGCTAAAGGTACAGGGATAGTGGAAAAATCATACACTTATCAGGATTGTGCACCTCAAATATGTTGTAAACTATAAAAGAAAAAAACTCTTTATGTAATTGCAGTTGGCATTGACTGGATTGGGAATATCAACTTTTACCTCGGATATGTTCTCTAATTATTAAGAAAATGCATTAATGATAATCAAACTCAAGTTGATTAGGTATAGAGATAATGTAAACAAGATAAAATAATAGTTTACTTTTTGACGTTTACTTCAGGTTTGTTGATAAATGGTTGTGGTATAAAATAAATAAATAAATAAAATATATTTTTTTAAATATCAGGAATGTCAACATTTACCTCAGATACGCTGGAAAGTTTGAAAGTAAGAAAATACTGTAAACACAAAAACTGAACGGTAATGCTGCAATCAAGACAAAATTGTCAGAGATATCAACAATTACCTCTGTTTTACCTCAGAGGATATTTAGCATAGTTAGCACTGACAGCGAGAAGAAATCCGGGAAACGTTATTTCATCAACTCAAAGCTTGACGAAACTCTTGTACTCATCAAACCCCACTTTGTCTGCCTTTTGAGTCATTCCCACCCAAATATGTATTGTGTGTGTGTGTGTGTGTGTGTGTGTGTGTGAGGGGAGCCGGCAGGACAGAAATGCCCTATGCTCCCTCCCAGTCTAGACCGATGACACAGAGATTATAGAGCCGCAGGCATTTCCTGCTGTCCTCGCGGGGCAGATGGTCACGCCTCCCCGACCTTGCAGGAGTGTGATGGTCTTCTCCATCACACACACACACACACACACACACACACACACACACACAGAAAAAAGGAGGAAGGAGCCTGACTGAAGTAATCTTACGGTACAATACCACTGTGCTGAAATAATAGATACTTTCACTATGCGCTTGTCTATATGGTCTGATTAATAGTGATCTGTATGTTTAAGCACAGCGCTGACAGCAGTGATGTGTGTTTGTGAGGTATCCGTGATGGTTGATTGGTAATACCTTCCAAATGGTGCAACAGAAATGCATTTTTATGGTGTAACATTATCAAAAATAATGATATCTCTCTTTTTCAAACAACATGACACAGCCGGTGGGATTTTTTCCCCAAATAACAGCTGTTTTGAGAAAATCAGTAAAACATTTTTATTTTTCACACTTTTAACAAGTTTTAGTGGCAGACTGTTTTTTGTGTGTGTGCGTTTCTTTATCAAATATTTTCAATCATTGTCGAAATTGTCAATCACTGATGTAATAATAACAGACATTATACATAATTGGTAGATATAACAAAAATTTCCCTTATCAACATTAAATACATGTTTAAATAAAAAGAAAATATCAGCATACATTTATACAATATTTTTGCAGAATTTATAAAATGTATAAGTTAATTAAATTAACTAAATTAAGTTAATTTTCTTTTTTTCTGAATAATAATAATAATTATTATTATTATTATTATTGTTGTTTGATTATTTATTTGTGTAGCACTTTAAGCAATAGACATTGTCATTAAGCAGCTTCACAGAAGTCCAGGTGAAAATTTAAAGTCCTAATAAGCAAGCCAGAGGTGACAGGATTTTAAAAAGGTCAAAAACTACTTATGGACAGATCTTTAATTTAATATAATAAGATATTATTTAAATGTAATAATAAAATACATCTGAGCATTGTCCAAGATGTAATCATGTCAACAAAAACAAAGTATAGCGGCATGTAGTGTGTACAGGCAACGAAAAACACTTTTTTCCCCTAAATGACATAAAAATGAGGCATGTCAATTGATTTTTTTTTTCCTAATGCGTAGTCAGGAGAACATGGTAAAACTTCCAGTTCTAAAGCGGTTACTTGTATATTATATTACACATACATTTCAGGGTTTCTTGAACAGCACATCTCACTTCAGTGGCGTGAGTAACTGTGTTAGCGAGTCCCTTCGGTCTTACTCATTAACTGAATCTTTGATGAACAAAAGCGTTCCTTTTAAAGTAGACCCCGTGCACCAGTAATAAGTGATTCAAGATGCTTTTTATTTCTGTTTGTGAAAACGTCCCGCTGCACGATCGGAGCCGTTTGGAGTCTGGTCCAAACCCTAAAGAGCGTGATGAATGTAGGAAACACTTTCACATAGAGCAGATCGTGGGGTGGTGTTTTTTTTCTTTTCTTTTCTTTTTTTCTGTGGTAGCGGTTAAGCGACTGCGCCAGCACCCAGAAGGTTGTGAGGTCAAATTCCACAACCCCCGAACAAGACATTTAACATACACTTTGCAAATTTGGACAATTAAAAGAATATGAAAGTATTGTTTGGGACAGGGTTTGAGATTCTGAAGACGGTTGGATTAAAAAAACAATCTGTCAATAAATAATTTAACATTTTTATGGAAAGCTGTATTGCATTGTCTTAAATCTTATTTAAACTGACCACATTTGTCTTTCCATATAATGCTCAATGCAGTTCCAAGCCATTCCTAGAAACCTTATATGGGGAAATGAGTCTGGCTCTGGAATAGTATTTGCTGCCTTTTTTTTTTATTGTTTGCAATCCAGAGCAGAGAGCAGAGTTTTAACAGACACGCAGCTATTTTTTTTTTCCACCGTCCATATTTCTGTGGAACGTTTCCATTATTCTGTGGTGTTCTATAAAATTGAAGCGAGGCAGAGGCAGGCTTTTGAAGGAGATCCTTTAAGCCACTGCGGCTTCGCGAAAAGAATTGCAAAGGCTCTTTACTTCGGTCTTATTTGTCGGCCACCCCATTTTTCTTCCTCGTCCCTTCCTGCCCGCCCTTTACTGTAGACGTGAGTGCAGACGCCTGTGTCCTTCAGCATGAAAAATAGCTCGGTGAGAATAATAGAACAATTTCCAAAGCCTAGACAGACACTTGGGGCGGCAAAGTGGCTCCCACAATGCCGTCGGGACACAAAAATGGCATGGTTAAAGAAGCTTTCAGGAGCGGGACAAAAGCAGCCTCGCGCCCTTTGTGCGGGAAGAAGAGGAAATCGTTCCTTCTCCAGGGATGTCTCACGTCTTGTCTGTTCTATCTGTCCAGGTGAGAGGACGTTCAAGTGCGACCAGTGCGACGCCACATTTAAACGCAAGGACACACTGAATGTACACATACAGGTGGTGCATGACGGGCACAAGAAGTACAAGTGTGACCTGTGCGAGAAAGCCTTCGTCACTCCATCTGTGCTCAAAAGCCACAAGAAGGTACAGTATATCTATAGATTTTACTTTATTTATAGGCTTTATAATGATGTGAATATCTCATGGCAGTGTTCTCTTGGTGAAGTCTTCTTCACACCTCTGTTGAATTCTTCATTATGATTGGTCAGATGCTGTAGGGTAGCTTTCTGTAATATCACTTTCAATGTGTTTATATATAATGTTTTGATGGTGTGTGGCACTGTGGCATAGTGATTATCACTGTGGCCTCACACCTCTAAGGTTCAATTCCCGTCTTAGGGTTTGTGTGCATGTTCTCCCCGTGCTTGGGGTGAGTTCCTCTGGGTACTCGATTTTCCTCCCACAGTCCAAAGGCATGCAGATTAGGGTAACTGGCGTTTCCAAATTTGCCCGTAGCGTGTATGTACCCCACATTGTACCCCGAGTCCCCTGGGATAAACTCCAGGCCTCCTGCGATCCCGTACAGGATGAACACTACAGAGAAGGAGTGAGAGCAAGTGCTTCCATGGTAACAGCAAATTCGCAAATTGTGAAAAGTTAAATTTGACAAAGAAAATGTGAAGTCGCTACGGTGATGATTCAGAGCTGTTTGAGGACTCCGCGGTTTTGCTAGCAATAAGTTTTCTCAGCAGGACGTTTATAGGTCAGAGGAATTTCGGGAACGTGACAAGCTGTGTAACTTTTTTTTTTTTTTTTTTTGTAAACAATTAAGAGTGGAAAAAAGAGACGGGTGAAGGGTTGTTTTTTTACAGCTACGATAACATAAATCGTTAGACACCTCTTAACATTAATTGTTGCTATAGTTTAAATGGATAAAAAAAAAGATAATTCAAGAAGAAATTCAGAGTTGCAGTGTTGTTTCTCTTTAATACCACGTCTATATGTGTTTTAATCCCCTCGGTAGTGTTGAGCATGTATAGAGCACGTCAGTTTTTTCCAAGATTACATCACATGTTTTCTGATGGCCTTTAATTGACGCAAGGGAAAAAAAAATGAGAACACAGTGATCTATCGTAAGTTTGTACAAGGAGTGTTTGAATAAAACAAAACAGTGGATGTGTCACTTGTACTTTCAGCCCATCGCAGTAACAGGCGATCATGTGAAAGCCATACACACAGATTGGGGGACAAACTGCAAAAGTGCTGTTCACCAGTGAGGTTCTGTTTTGTGACGTCATTCATCATCATATTTATGGTATTAAACTTAGCAGAAGGTTGTTGTCTGGTTATATACTGTAGGTTGCGAAGTCGTTTACTTAAAACACAATATCGGAACAACTTTGTTTTTGAGCGTTTGAATGACTTTGATAAAACTGTGTTGGGATAAAGTTGAATGAATGAATGACCTCAAAACTCGAGAGCATTTATGCCGCATAATGTCTGTTCATACAATATCCAGATTACATAACGTCTGATTTCATAGACCTGATCTCAGACGTCAAGCAGCACATACAGTACCTGCACAACCTTGTCATGCTCACACTGACCAGCTTTTTCCCCATTGGCTGTTTCCTGATGTAATAGTTTGCTAAATTGCAGTATTTTTTATTTTTATTTGGAGGAGTTATTTTACTGTGGTTGTTGTTTTAGAAAGTGATATATGTGTAAGCCTCAGCAGTGGCTCAAACATTTAGGGCTTTGGGTTTCTGATTGGAAGCACCAGTACCGACAGTCTTCCACCGTTGAGCCCTTGAGCGAGGCTCTTACCCCATCTGCTCCAGGGGTGCTGTATCCTGACTCACCCTGTGCTCTGACCCAAACTTCCTAACTGAGAAATGCTTAAAAAACATTTTAAACATCACAAAAACATTTCACTATGCTGTTAGGTACATTTTATCTTTATCTTATTAGGTTCCTGGTGGACGAGTGGCTAGCATTCATCCCCTCATCACTGTGGCTCGGGTTCGGGTTCGAGCCCTAGTCTCAAGTCACACTCACTCTCAGTCATTCTCTATAGCTCTTATCCTGTACAGAGTCACTCGGAGGAAACCGAGAGGAAACCCACCACACACTCCATAAGGAGGGACCCTAACCACTATGCCAACGACAACTAAAAAAAGAAACAAAGTAGCATGATCAAGGATGTAATTCAGTTAGGAAGTATAAATAATTCTATTTTGAAGTTGTATTCGCAACATTCATGCCGTCCTCTCAGTGTCTTTCAGTCAACGTCAGTCCTACGATATCTCATCAGAGTAATTCTAACTTCCAAAAGCAACCTGATACTAGTGGTCTCGACAAACCAGACATTCCTGTGTAAATATTTTTGTTAAACTCTTCCCATCCCTTCCATTCACTGGCCAGTAAATCCACCAATCAGAGCTCAGATTTACTACTCAATTTTTATTTCCTTTGCTTGCTCTGTTTTTTTTTTGTTTTTTTTTTTAAGTTTGTCATGACCGTTTAGGATTTTCATGTCCATCTAGAACAACTGTCGTTTTTTTGCATTGAAGCCTGCGTTTAATATCCCCTCTCACACTGAGCGCAGTCTGACAGCAGGTCCGTCTGTTGGGATTCCTGTCGTCTCCTGTCAGCTGAATCAGCGGCGTAGGGCTTTCAAAGAGCCCGGAGATTAAAAGCACTGAGCTTTGACGGCTTATTATCAGACCCGAGATCAGATGGAAATGAAGCTCCTGGAGGATCGCATTAGTGGTGTGGGGGAAGCTAGGTCTGAGTGCAAAAGTTTGTACACCCTAAAGACAGGCTCCAAATCTATTGTTGTAATGTTGTGGTTGATATTTTAGTTAAAACCTCCACACACACACACACACACACACACACACACACACACACACACACACATAAAGTGAAAGTATGAACGGCCAGTTTGAGAATCAGTCAGTCTCTTTCCATCTTTAAATGGATCCATAAGTAAAGCCATCTCAAGCACCTGATACACACACGACACACACACACACACACACACACACACACACACACTCATGCATAGCTCCAAACACGCACGTCTAGCAAATTGCCATGTGTACACTCCACTGGAGTGTTGTTTATAACACAGAGAGAAGCTGAGCCTTTTAGCCTGACTACTTCAAACTGATAATAACACACACACACACACACACACACACACACACAATGCTGTCTCTCTCAGTGTGTGGATCTGAGCTCTTAATAACAGATAGAGAACAGTCTCACACACACACACACACACACACACACTACGTGTTTTACAGATGAGAAACAGGTTACTAAAGAACGTGTTATTGGATAAATAAGAAAGAGGAGGAAAATTTAGTGTGGCTTCGATTCAAGAGCGGAGGGATGGAGAGGTGACGCACGGTGCAGCTTGTGTTAGCGTTTCCAAACCAGTGAGAACGGGGTGACGGAGGGAACGAGGGATGTGTAGGAGAGAGAGAGAGAAATGGAAACAGGGCAAAGGAGATAAGGTGTGGGAACAAACATGTGGAGGAAGAAATGAGAAAGGAATGCTCGATTTGTTACTTAGACTGTGGCCATGTTGTCTCAGATCTTCCTTTTGTTTCTGTTCTCATCTGATAGACTCACACCGGAGAGAAGGAGAAGATCTGTCCGTACTGCGGTCAGAAGTTCGCCAGCAACGGGACGCTGAGAGTGCACATTCGCAGCCATACAGGTCAACACACAACATATACACACACACACCACACCACGTCTATCGAAATGACCTCAGAAACCTCATCCATAGCTTAAAATTGCATCACACGATAGCTGGGCTTTTTTCTCCAAAGGCATTCTGGTCAGCTCTTTTATTTATTTTTTTTAGAGCACCCTTATTTAGTTTTGATAATGAAAAGAAAACCAGCTCTTGTAATGGAAATAAAGTTTGTCTTCCTCAAGTTCCTCGTTGCACTAATAAAGATAAATCAGGCAGGGTGTCCATAATCAAACGGGCATCTTGTTTGATTTGTATGGGGAAGTACGGCTCCCCTAGAGGGACACACAGAGCTCTGCTGTCCCGTGGACAGAGTGACAGCGTGTCCTTATAATGGAGATCCAGACATTCCTGTGTGCTGCCATAACAACATGCTTCAGCGCAGGCCACACACACTCCTTCTCTTTCACACACACACACACACACACACACACACACACGCGCGCTTCCTTGTCCAGTTTAAATCGTGGTTTGAAATCAAAATCATACCCATCATCCATACAAATCATACTTTCGTTTTTTTTCCTTCACTCATCCGTTTTCCCCCCCTCCATCTCATTCCTTTTTCATTCTTCCCTTATTTTCCCTTTTCTTTTTCAAATTATTCAGTGTTTATTCTTTGAGTCTTTAAACCTTCTTAACTCGAGATTTTCTACAAACACCGCGCTCTTCCCACAATCCCATCGCGGACAAACGTTCCAGCTGGATCTCTATCAGAGGTTTAAGGACTGAAGAATGAGCTATAGACGGACGGATGGGTTCGGGGTTGGAGGGACGGTTGACAGCCAGAACGAACGCACGGAAAGAACTCTTCATTTTCTTCCTCTCGGTTTCGTGGGACAGAGCTCTGTAGTAGTGATGTGCCAGTCTTTTTTTTTTCTTCTTCTTCTTCTTCTTCTTTTTTGAAGGCTGGACGTGCGATTCATTTAAAAAAAATATACATAACTAAAATTACTTATCTGTAGTAATAGGAGATTGTATAGAGATAAAACTATGCCACATCCAATTAGATCTATGTGTAACGTCGCAGGAACATGCTACACAAGTTTCTGTTATCACTTACATTCGC
>JAQMYG010000015.1:23807833-23823160 GCA_030014215.1 Clariallabes teugelsi
CTGGAGCCTATCCCAGGAGACTTCGGGCACTAGGCGGGGTACACCCTGGACAGGGTGCCAATCCATCGCAGGGCATGACTTGAAATCCAGAATTTCAAATGATTTTCCATCTTGAAACTTTTCCAGTGCTCGAAAAAGTTACATGTTTACCTCTGACTACTTCAAAGTGCTGAGACTGTAATCTCATTCAATAAAATGTATAGGGGAAAAACAAACATTGTTTCCATTAATTTCCATAAATAATTTTTTTCTTGACCAGATTTTTTAATGAAGTTGACAGTCCAAGTTTAAATAAAGCGTTGGAGAGTTCTTAACCCAAATCCAGTAACTTTTAAATCTCCTTAGTTGTTTTCTTTGCTTTTTTTCCTCATGAAGTGTATTTGTCTTACTACTTTATAGTATTTTTGTATGTAGTATACTGTATTTGTACTACTGTCAAAGCGGCAAAAAATGCTAAATTATTCAACACAATTTGACCATCAAAACTAAGAATTAAACAGTGCAACAGTAGTATAAAACTAGATCGGCTTGTTCCAATTGCAGTTTTGAAGGTTTATTCACAGGCTTCCATAATAAATGAGTTTTGTCTCCACTGGTTTTCCGCTCTCTTTCTCAGCACAGGGAAACATATCAAAGCGTTCTTCTGTGGTATTCGTACAGACAGAGATTAGATTGAAAATGCTTGTTTTGCTCCAAAATGCCCGAAAACCTGAGTCTCGAATCGTGAATGCTTCCCCTGAGTGAGCGCCTTGCCAGGAAACAAGCACAAAGACTCAACTGTGAAATGGGTAAAGCATGCATTTCAACCATAACTAATACTTTTACTTTGGAAAAACAAAAAAGACTCTCGCAACAACACTATAGTTTAGTGGATTAGGAAATCGACCATAGAAAAGATCGAATTTATTCTTAAGTATAGGATCAGTCAGTTTCTTAGAATCTGGCAACATCTCTGTTAGCTTGATGAAGTTCCTCAGGATAGATTTCAGCCAAACATCATGGGATGGGGTGAGTGTTTTGGAACTATTCATTCATTATACATTTTGTTCTGTTCATACTTTATATCTTCATTTAAATATCCTTGACAGTATTTCTTGTGTTTGTGAGTTTGTGTGTACATGAAGGCAAAATACAGCAAAAGATATTAAGTTCATATATGTTTATAAGTATGTAAATCTTTCTTTCTCTGTAAGGTTAGCATTTAACTCACATATTGGTAAACAATGCTCTCATACTGTAGCTGCTACTTTAGCTAATTTATGCTGAAAACAGGCTACTACCTTAAATTTACACACAAATTATCAGTGTTGTGCAAGGTCACACTTTACAAGATCTAGCTCAAAGATCAGTTTACACATATTAAAATGAACTAGTTCACATTCATAGTTCACAAATTTGAATTTTCTCACAAAACAAAAAAAAAAAACTGGTTCATTTAAAAATAATAATAATAATAATAATTTTCTCCCCAGTCTGAGCAGTAGAACCTCCTTCTATCCACCCATCAATAGCCCACCTGCACTGGACATAACCGCCAAAAAACGTTGCTGTATTTTGCTTCACCAGAGAAATCTGATTCTCATATGATTCGCTTTATCTCTGACTGGTTTGACTAAAGTGAGCATATTTCTTCAGGTTACAGAATGTCAGCAGACATCCCACCATGCAATATTTGTGCTCGACAGAATGTAAAGTATGTAATATAAAGTATAAAAGAATGTAAAGTACCTGTGATACTTTGGTTTTTCAGGAAATACCTATTCTCTTATATCATTAACAGCATTGAATATAGTACATGGGGTCATTTATAGTTGTTTCTATATTTTCTATTAGATCTTTAACCAAGTAATCATGAAGATAACTTCATCACATGGGGAACGCTAGCAAGTTAGTTTAAATAATGTTACCTATCAAATGCTATTGAACAAATGAGGCTGTTAAACTGACCTTTACATACATTAAACGCACCATGGGCAATAGAAAAATGCACCAAAAAAAAAAAAAACTGGCATTATTTTTACAGGGGCTGAGTGTAAATTTGTATGAAAAGTGATAAATTCCACTTTCTAAGCCACGCCTATTAGGAAAATGATATATGAATCTCTCTCTCTCTCTCTCTGTCTCTCTCTTGCTCTATCTCTCATTCGCTCACCCATTTGGTCTAAAAAATAATTTTATATGCTTTGCAGTTTACCTCACACAACTAAGCAAAACACTCATATTTGTTACACATAATTGTCTCATATTTGTCAAATATTCATGCGAAATCCTAAAAAAAAAAAAAGTTCAATATTTTAACTTAAACATTCACACAAAATACTCTTATATTCACTATTTTAAATTTCACACAATTTCACAAAAACACTCATATTTATGTTTACCTCATTCATACACAAATACTCACACATTAATAAAAAAATTTTAATTTACCTTACACATTCAAGCTAAACTCTAATATTTTCTGGTTTTCCTCACACTTAGTAAAGCAAAACATTAGAGTATGCTTTTCTTTGTCTGACAAATACAGAATAATAAATACTTTACCTCATATACACAAGTACACAGTTGGTGCACCTTTGTGTGAGATTTTTTTTTTTTATCTTGGCACGCCATCTAGTGGTTAAGTGTATCAATAACATCAACATTTTGACATTAAATGTTCAAATTGTATATTACTGTTATTTATATTAAACTATTATAGCCTTATTCTATTTTGTTGACATAGAGTGTTCAAAAGCAACCATGGATTTTTGAAAATAGATGGCACTAATTAATAAATATGGAGTGTAATGAAAACGCCATGAGTAGGAGTAAAATGTGAAAAAAATAAATGCTTGTGATGTAAAAGTTTGAATAATAAAAAATAAAATTGCATAATACTATAATACATTGTATACTTGAAAAATGAGGTCTATTATCTTATTGTGTAATATCATTATATTATTATTATAGTAACAGCGTACACATGAATGGGTGGAATTTTTGTTGAGAGTTTTCTTGGAAACAGGGCAAACTGCTGAGTTGTTTGTGTGTGGCTTCTTAACTTTACCAATGGAAAAAGAGAGCATAGTCAAGAAAGTACTGTGAGTACTAAGTGATGACTAAGTGATAAGTGAGATTTTCACTATCAACACTATCAAAGTTTCAAATCTCACTGTATTCTGTACACTGATTCTGATAAATTTGTGTATACATATTTAGAATGATAGTATAACCTTATGATTTATTTTTTATGTTTGTGTGTGTGATACACACACATCAAAAATAAATCATACGGTTATAAAAAAAAAAATAAAGATTTATTCCTGGCATTTTGTTTCTGTAAATTATTCACTGTTCTACGAACTGCTTACAAATTCTTACAAATACCGAGCAGTGACCGAGATTTTTCATTTCTACATACTTTCCAGTGATTTCTAAAGTACACTGTGATGTAGCCTCAACTTAGCTCATATGACTTAATGTTTAATTATCAAGCTCAAGCCCGGAAAGTGTGCACTGACCTCACAGTAATGTAGTAACACGTAAACTAGCCTGATGTTTGTATATGTGTGTGTGTGTGTGTGTGTGTGTGTGTGTGTGTGTGTGTGTGTGTGTGTGTGTGTGTGTGAAGTAGGTCGATAATTTAAATAGCTTGTTTTCCTTTTCCTTCACACTTTAAATCACTATAGTTTGTCATTAACTCACATCTCTACTTCTCTTAGGCTGCAGGGTGTTTGTAGTAATAGCACTTTCCATGCTTTAGAACACACACACACACACACACACACACACACACACACACACACACGCTCACACCATCCACACTTTATACCAATTTCATTGTATTTTATATAACTCCCTCTTTAATGAATTTCACTGTATTTATTTTTATCTATTTTATAATATTTGCTTTAAAACATTATTATATTGGTTTATTATATTAGATTTCTCTACAATATTTAATAATTGCATTTTATATTTGATTATATATTTTTTCAACTTGATCTTTCTGCAGTGAATTTTGCTGTTCATACATTTTCCTGTAATGTTTATATTCCTAAAATATTTATTTACTATTTATTTGCATTTTTTGCATACATTCATTTCATTTACTATTTTACTCTATTCGTTTGATTTCTCACTCAAGCTGTATAGTCTATTTTCAGATTATATATTCACTTTTAGATTCTGTTCTATTTACCCATTTAATTTTGCTTTTCATGTATTCAGTTCTAGTTTTATTTGATTATAGTGTGCAGATTTGATTATCATGTGTATATTCTGTTTTTGTGTTGTGTTTTTTTTTCTTTTGTATTCTTTTATGTTCTCTTATTGTAGCATTTTTTTATTTACTGTAATTCTAACTTCATCTGATTATACATTAATGGTATGTTATTCCACTTTCTTCTGTTCTACTGTATTCTATGTTTTCTTTTAAATCTAGTCT
The DNA here is from genome assembly GCA_030014215.1 of Clariallabes teugelsi. Classification (NCBI taxonomy): domain Eukaryota; kingdom Metazoa; phylum Chordata; class Actinopteri; order Siluriformes; family Clariidae; genus Clariallabes; species Clariallabes teugelsi. The sequence continues at coordinate 23,812,263 of JAQMYG010000015.1, forward strand.
ATTTAGTTTTGTTTCACATTAATTTATAATTTAATTCTATTTTGTATTTATGTTTAATGAAACGCCATTGTGCAGAATGTATTCAATTTAACGTTTCTTCATTTATATATTGTATTTTTTCTATATTCTGTTCTCTATCTATAATTACTTAATATTTTACTTGTTTTAATTAGCTATATTAATTATTATTATTATTATTATTATTATTATTATTATTATTATTATTATTATTATTATTATTACATAAATACACTCATTTTAATCTTTTGACATTACATTTTTCTATGTCTTTATACATTTTTCTACTTTTCTGTTTACTCTATTTTTGGAATTTAATTCTACATTATTATTATTATTATAATAATAATTGTCGCTTTTGTATTTCTTTTTTCAAATCTCTTCTAAATTTACTCTTAGCATAAACATTATCCATACTTCCTATGCTGATTATTGTTCAGTTATTTTCTGATCATTGTCCATGAAACAGTTGAATATCATTTGTCTCTTTTAACTTTCGCTCAGGTGTTTTGTGATCAAATGTGCGGATGTGTGCTCGGTTGAGTCATGGGCAATCACGAGAAAGAAATCAAATGCCTGTTATACTTTACTTTATCTGAGTCCACTTTATGTATCACAGTAAAATCATAGGTGCGAGTATGTTTATTAGTGTGTGCACTCCATTACAGTAACCCTGTATGATGGATAGTAAATATTTGTTCCAGATTCATCCTGCAGTTTAAAAAAAAAAAGAAAAGAGACTGACTTAAGCATAACGTCATGTTGTTGTGGGACTGTGGTGACTTGGTCTAAAAACAGCACTTAATATAATACTAAAAACATAATGGAGTACTTAGAGCAGGTTACAATACAAATTCAACTGCTAAATGTTTTTTTTTTTATTGTACAGCATTTTTAATGGCTGAACAAACAGGTCACTAACTTTTATTTATTTCTAATTTACTGCCTACTGTATGATTATCATTTCAGTTTGACTCTGCAAAAGCAGGTGGAATTTTCTTTGGTCAGTTGAGTTGTAATATGTGACATGGCCATGACCTTTGCTTTCATTTCACACTTAAAGGGAAGGAAAAACTTGCATGGGAACGTTTAGCCAAGGCAAGTGGTAAACTGGAGTTTAATATGAGAGCTGTCCTGTATGACCTCAGTGAACTGAGTGAACCCGGCTATTTTAATAAGCACTCTGTGAATCATTTACTACAGCACAGTAATTAGAGAGCACTAAAACCATTTTATTCTCCTTTAATTTCATGATTTATACTTGTATGGAATTATGTCCAAAAGCATTAAAGCAAATTGTTGCCATTAAGCAATTCACGGTCAAATAGTTGTTGTTGTTTTTTGTTTTTTTTTCTTAATAATAAAGCTACATTTTTACCTGCAGTAAACATATTCTGGAAGATCACAAACTTGCTTATGGCCTTTACACAAATAATATGAAAAAAGATAACTTTAGTCTATAGCCGAACATATATTTTAAAGCAAGTGTATGAGGCCGCAGACATGCAGTAGGCTAAATTTGAAGTTGTGGGTTTCTAGTATTTATTAGCTTCACACTGTAAAAAATATATATTTGTGTATTTACTTAGTTAAATTAAGTAAGATATGTAATTTGATTAAAAATAAATTATGGGAAAAATAAAATTGGTGTCTTTAGGTTAAACTAATGAAACATTATTATGGACATTGACAAACGCAACACAAGTCATTTTTAAGTGCTTTAACCAAATTTTAGATACCAATTAAGTCTGAGAAAATGAACAACAAGAATACAAGTCTCCAGTGTCAGTGTTATTTTAACAAAAGGTTTACCCCCATGGGAAATTCTTCAAAATGAAGGCGTTTGCTCTTTTCAATATCTTGTTACTTTCACTATCTGCAAGTTTTTTTTTTTTTTTTTTTCCTCATTAAATTAAGCAACTCTTTTATAGCAAGTTTTTATAGCTGCTATGATGTTGTTTTACAAATATATCCATAACTGAAGTGTTTGAGTTGCATAAGCGCTCCGTAGATTGCAACAACAATACAAAAAACAGTGTAAACAAGCAAAACATTAATAATAATTCTTTAGCTATCATTAATGCAATGCTTGGGGTGAAATTAACCTGTAAACAATTTCTGTCATTTTTAAACTATACAACATAGTATGAAACTATGAGGGTGTTTTATGTTAAAATATTTACAGAACTGGTAGGTTGTACTGTACGAAAGTTCTTTAGTGTGTGGCTCTAATAATACTGCTGGAACTGTATTGTAAAAACCCAATAAAAATACAGTGACACTAACTTTTTCTTTTTCTCCCATCAACAAACTATTTTCCCTTACATTGTTTAGTGGGTCAAAGCTTATCAGGTGCATAGCTTCAGTTTATTTATGTGTTGCAACAATTTCAAAGCAGCAAGTAAAGCTAGGCAATGTTACCCACGATTTGATAGCTAGCCATATATTTCATTTCACAAGTAAAACTAAGACATATTGACTTGCTAATATTATTGCGCACAGAAATTGCACGAAATTAAGTTGCTGAATTAATCAGTTAGTACAACACTGACAAAAATACTGAATACCACAAAAAGAAATGCTGTTATTATTTTTTTTAGCTTCATTTTTTGTAGTGACTTAAACTTTAGGTAAAGCTAAGTGGTATAAGCTAGCTAATGTTTGCTAGCTAGCAGGATATTGTATTGAATGAATAGCACACATAGCTTATTTTCTTCTTGTTTGTTCACTGTTTGTTCTGTTCTAATCAGAAAAGTGACTCACTGACTGCATTTCACACTGACTGCATTTGTTCACACTGCTATTAGCTGCTAAGATAAACACGGATTACAACAAGGGGAAAACACCTGAATACAATGCATACACAGAATTCACAAGAAAATAGGCATTTAATTTTTTTTTTCTTGCTTAATCTATTTTAGAGCATTATATTTGTAGCAATATTTGTTAGCTAGTGTTTGCCAACTTTTCATTGTTCATTTTATTAACATTTTAGAAAATGCATACTGTGTAAAATCTTCGGATTGTTCTTCTGTAAAAATTAAATTGTAACAAATGTGAGCACATTATGATTAGGATGCTCTGTTAAAATTTTAAGAATGTCAAACTGAAGGAAGCTACATATTTAGCAATGAATGAAACAACACTTTGACACTACATTGATGTACTATTACCAACAAGAAATGCTTTTAAGACATTTAAGACATCGTATTGTCTTTCATTTAAAAAAATACTGTCCACTGTGCTGTAAAAACTAAAATCCATTATTAATCGCTGCCAATTATGATGCCAAGAAAACAATATAAATTCATAAGGCGTATATGGTTCCTTTGTTTTACAGGACACCTAATATCTAATATATGTATGATTTGTGGTATCACATAATGGACAATGGTGTAAACTGACTTCAATGGCAAAAACTCAACTATATCAAAGAGACACAACATCACAAGATAACGTCAGTCATTTAACGGCAATAAAAGTCCATTGGAGTCACTCATGGTCAGGTCTGAAAACAGAATTGGCGTCTTTGTGTCCACTCCCTTACCTCTCAATATCTTACTATATATGAAGCCATCCAAACGATTTCTACTGGACTTGGAGAGGCACGCTCCCCTCTGATTCTCACGCTAAGAAACAAACTCTTGTTGCCATAAAATCTTATTTTTGTGTGTCTGACACATTGGGGGAAAACTTTCATCTTTGATAGTTTTTAAAAATGATTATAATATTGTAATATAAAAGAATCAGTAAGAGACTGATAAGCATCTGGTGTTATTCAGGTATTTTATTGACCTTTAAGCAAAATAGAACCTGTATTTTCTTGTTTTATGCAGATCATTGTTTTAACTAGTTTTAATAAATTTTTGGGAGTGATGTTTGTGTGTTTTAATTGTTTGGGATATTGTTAGACCCACTTATATTTTATAAACAAACAATCACTTAAAGAAAGTATACATCAATGGACTAAAATGAAAGAAACAACTTACCTTTTTGAGGATTTTTGAGAACGCCAGAAAAATATAATTAATTGCATCCACAACCAATACTACTTGAGCTGGCTTAAATATAGTACACTGTATTTTATAATATATAATGGCAATGAAATCTTATTTTAATAGGAGCATCTTACACATGGATTTGTACAGCAGAAGCTGCTTAATTAAAATAAAAAAAAACATACTGTTGTTGATCCCGCGACCCTGATCACAGGATAAAGCGGTATAGAAGATGAATGTTGTTGATATGGTGACGTTTTCGGTAAGGAGACATTTCCATAACATTTATGAGTCTCCACTGTGAGAGTCTTGTAATCATGAATGTCTCACTATGGGAAATTCCTCAGAATTAAGGACTTCGCCCTTTTCAGGTTCTTGTTACCATGACAAAATTTTGTTCACTTTAAGAGAGTGGGGAAAAAGACATGGGTGAGATAGCGACTGTTTATAACCGCTATAATATTGCTAGAATGTTCTGCAGACTTTTTATAAATGTAACTATTAACAAATACAAAATCTGTACAAAGTTCAAAGATTTCAACCATGGACAAAATGACGTGGTATAAAAAGGAATAATAGCCAACTTATGATGGATTGTTTTTCTATGCTAACATACTTCCCCAAAGTGTTGTATTCCTTAACTAAGGCAATGACAATGATTTTCATCACCAAGTTGAATTTGAATGACTTAAATCTAACTATTTTTTACTGTTAAATATAATTACTGTATAAAACAAATCTGTGAATCAACTGGTAAAATTAACAAAGATTAATTGTTATTTGCACATGTTTTGTTTGCAGTTTTATGAATTTAGCAGATTATAGGGTTAAAAATTTCCATAGTAATGCTCCCCACTATGTAATTCAGATATACAGTAGATTTGATCATTTTTTATGGTTGTGTGGGAGTATTGTAATCACTGTGGATTCTACCATGGCACTGTGGAAGACACTGACCTTTGATCTGCAAAATGAACAACAATAATAACAACAACAATAGCAATAATAATGCTTTGTATTTTTATTGAAATTAATCTATACAATGTGATTTGACAAGATTTATTTTTATCATTTCTACTCTGTGCAAATGAGTGTAACACTGTACTTGAGTACTTGCATCATTAAAAATAGCAGCGTGAGTGGAAAATATTTACAGTACTGGTAGATTGTACTGTACATTTACAGTATAATGACCTTAGTGTGTGGCTATAATAACACTGCTGTGACTGTGTTGTAAAAACACCATAAAAATAGAGTATCATTAACTTTTCCAACACTGGGTGCTTTGCAACATTGGGTGCAGCAAAGAGTTGTGCAGTAACCTCTTTCATTTTTCATGTGTTAAATTATTTTGTCAGACCAGGTTTTGAGACGCACACATTCACTTCATTTGCATGTTCTAACAAGTTGAAACAAGCAGGATCTAGGCAATCTAGGCAATGTTAGCTAGGACATGATAGTTAGCCTGTATTCTATTTCATAATGTGATAAAACTGATACTAACTGATACCAAACAAAAAGATATCAACTTGATAAAAATAACTCAAAGAGCTCTTAGCAGCTAAGATAAACAGTGATTACAATACTTGATCAAAACACCTGAATACCGCAAGAATGTAGGTTTTTCATAGTTTTTTTCTTTCTTTCTTTCTTTGTATTTTAAGTATCTATCAAACTAGCTTAATCTATTTTAAAGAATTAAACTGTTTGTTAGCTAATGTTTGCCAACTTGTAAGATATTTAAATACAGTATATACCACTATTACAATGCAAGAAAGTGAACCATTGGTTTTGGCCATGTTGTTCACATTGTTCATTATATGAAGTCCTTACTGCAAAATTTTGTGTAAAATATTTGGGATGTTCTTCTGTGAAATTAAATTGTAACAAAATGTGAGCACATTATGATCAGAATGCTCTGTTAGAATTTCAAGAATATCAAACTAAAATAAGATACATATTTAGCAATGAATGAAACAACACTAACACCACACTGATGTACTATTACCAACAAGTGCTTGTAAGACACATTATTGCCCTTGATTAAAAAATACTGTACAATGTGCTGTAAAAATTAAATACAGTAATTACCATTGCCAATTATGACGCCAAGAAGACACTGTAAATTTACAAGGGATATAAGGCTCCTTTGTCTTACACAAGGGCACCTAATATCCATTACATTTATGGTCCATGGTATCACATAATAGACAATAGTGGAAACTGACTTTAATGGGAAAAACTTAACTACTTCACAGAGGCACAACATCAGATAATGTCAGACATTTAATGGCAATAAAAGTCCACGGGGGTCACTCATGATCACGTCTGAAAACAGAATTGGCGTCTTTGTGTCCTACAAAGTCTCCAGTCCCTTATCTCTCAAGAAGACATACACATGCACACACATAACCTTGGGTTCTAGTCCTCAAGCAGTCACATGGTGATGATGGTTGGTGATAAGCCCTGTCGTATAAATGCCATAATTAACACAAGCTACTAATGAGTATTGATAATTAGCATGTAAATAGCTGATAAGCCACACATCCATGATCCAAAGGGCATTAAGAACTTCATCAACTCCACTCCATTACATCGAGCATCAAACATATCACTTATCTTAGATTAATCAGCAACCAAACATAATGGCTTGATTTCAGTCATAAAACCGTAAAGCCTTATGGAGCTATTTTAATATATAGTTGATTCTGTGATTGCAGTTTCACTGAGATTGCTTAACATCTTTTTCCACATTGAAGTAAAAAAAAACTTTTAACTCTTCTCATGCAACAATTAATTTTTCTTTAAAAAATGGCTATTTCTTTTTATTAATAACTAAGTAATAATAAGTTTTAGTTGTTTTTAGCATTTAATTCCCAATACTTAAAATTTGCATCTATGCTATTTACATAAAAACATTAAAGTTTTAAAGTTTATTTTAAATTGATAATTCTGTTTCAGTATATAATTTAGGTGTCATTATTATATTAAAATATCACATAACCAAAACAAACAAAAACAGTAAAAATGTATTGTGCTAGTTCCCTTTGATCATCTTGATATCATCATTTTTGGTAAAAATAAAGCTAGTTATACATAGAACTGATTATAAACTAGGCCAGGTGAGATGCTCGTTTTAAGGTATTTCTAGCAAACATACACATAACTAGTTGATTTATTTCATTGAATATGTCAAAAAATGAACTACACCAGGAAGTAAAGCTTATAAATAACAATGCAGCATATCTCTTAAACAAATTCAGTTCTGTTCAGTTCAACTATTTTTATTTTTAAAATATTATATAATGTTAATTTAGTCTGAAAATAGTGATACTTGTTTTAATGACAGGAAATGCCATTAAAAAACATAAATGCAGGTATTAAATTATTTGTTTGAGGAGACTGCTGCAAGCATACAGTATGTAAGTATAAAAGTACGCTATAAAGTACAGAAATATGGTATACATACATTGACTAGTATGCAAATATTAAAATATCCAATTATACATGTTCTGTATAAGATCTGTTTAAATGTTTTTAAAAATACATGATTTAAAAGGTTATAAGTCTCTAAAAGAGGTATCTTTGTCTTTTCTATACTGGAAAGGTTTATGTAATGTCCCAGTGGATGGTAAAATTCTAATGAGATGAAAAAGTTTGAAGAGGTCAACCTATATCAGACACTTTCCCTTTAGAGTGTCAAAAGGAGCTGGGAACAGCTGGATGAAAGTCCTTTTATTGTATCTTCCATGAAACATAGTCATAGTCCAAGACAAGGTTCAAAACGCAGGCAGACGTGGTTAATGCAGGTAAATCCATTATCTGAGTCGAATGTAACAGATGAACTCTTTTTCGGAAAGAAATAACACTCTTCAATTAATATGCATCAGATCAAGGGAACAATGATGAGGATAAAAATGAAGTACACGCAAAATATCTGAAGGAAAATCACTGGGATTAGACAGGGTGGGGCTGGATGATGAGCAAAAGAAGATCAGAAATAATCAACGCCCCATGATCAAAGCAGCAGATAAGAGATGAACCCTGATCAGCTGTGTGGCTGAAGTAGATGAACTCAGCAATAGGCATGCAAGTCTAAGGCCTCAAGGCCATGAAGATGTGGGAATGAGACTAACATGGGAATCTGAACTTGACTTGGCACATATGGAAACTAGCAATGCAGGATGAAAAGATGGGATATTAAGTCAAGAGTCTCTTCCTTTTTGCTAAGAACAATACATTTGATGGATCTACTTAAAACTTTCCACCCTTTCACCCTTTCACTCTTTTGTTTTTGCTGACCCATCTGCAGGAACTTTATATTATTATCCAGCCTACATGCTTTAAACGGTGGCATTCAAAGGCAGAACAAGCTCAAATGACCACATATCCAGTTCCTTACCTTGATGAACTTCTTTGACTGTTTTTTTTAATTTACTTTCACTAATGCTAAGCAAATGTTGTCAATTGCCTTTGTTTGACAAAGCTCTGTGGCTCAAGGTAACTCAAAATGGTCACTTCACAATAGCTCACCCACTTCCTGTGAATCATAAACCAATATTTTACTGCTCAAACCATGCATCTCAGTTTGAATTTATCTTATTATTATACCTTTTATCAACTCATTTCTGTTAGCACAAGTGAAGTTACTTGTTTTAGAGTCAATGAAACAACTCACCATAGTTGAGTGGTGCACTTCTACAGTCAAACGTAGAAACCTCAGTACTCTTGCCTCTAGCTAAATCATTAGGATTGGGATTTATCTAACACTTTTTTGTGACAGTAGATATAGGTAAAATTGCTACAGTATATATGCAACATCGAATTGTCTTACTAGAGCCCAGTGAAGTATTTTAATCAGCCCCTCAGGCAGTAATGTCCTTGAAATATCCACGAGTTGATAACAACACACAGGACAGTCGGCATTACGAAGGAAGATTATTAGGCATAATGGTTTTACAACCCCTTATCAGCTTCAGCATTAAATTTCAATATTTATTTAGCAAAGTTTTGTCAAAAATACACCAAAACTCAAACTCATTTTTAAGTTTTAATGCATTTCATTATACATAGCCAGTTCACTGGAAATTTTAGATCAGCAGAGGAAAATTATAAGCATAGAATAGTTCAATCAATGAGGAAATCTTTCATATTAAAAGTTTAATTAAACTCACTTAATTAGAGCACATTTATCCGATCTACTTTTTCAAATTCTCATTTGTGATTCACTCTCCAATTACTGAGCAGGAAGCAAATTTGGCTGACAATGAAAGAAGGACAAATTAGTGTAAACAAGGTGTAAGATACTCAAAATTACGTTTTATTTCCTTTTATTAACCCTCTATATTTCACAAAAGTTTTTGGGAACTTCGTGGTCCCTGATAATATATCAATCATGAAATGTGTGTTCCTATCGGGTACTGGTTGAATTGGTGTTTCTCTTTTTTTTTTTTTTACAAAGCATAGTCAGTATTATTCTATATGGAACCTCAGGAAACAGTTGCTGGTGGATGTGAAACAGAGGTGGACGTCACATTTTTTGGCACTTGGATTTAGGTGTACCTTGCATCTCCCTTGCATTTCTCTTTCAAGAACTGAAATGGGTGTGGCGTGTCCTTTCTCCCCTTTTATTTATACCACCCAGCAGTTGTCGAACTGGGATAACCTATCTTGCCTGATTCTTGACACTTGTGCACAAGCTTTCTGCAATATACAACATGAAAAGTATAAAGTCTCATCTGTTCCTTCCTATTGTTTATCCCAATGCTGCTACAATCTCTCTTGTAGAGCAGCCAAGCAGTCACAATAGTCATGTCGATAAAGTGAAACATCAGTCGGTGGTACCACTTCTTTGACCTGATTTTGTTGCGGTACAGTGCAATGAGAGAGTCCAGCAGATCCACCCACCCATATTTTTTATTGTACTTTCTTACCACAACAGGACAGGGGATGTTGATGATTTCCCACCTACAGTATCATTCTCGGTGATAGGATGTGGTCCAATGTAATTACTGTGAAGAATGACTGAACCGTTATACCAAAAATAATACAACTTTACAGCATGGATGGTGGTTTCTCCAACCATTGCCAGCATTTTCTCCTTGCCTGTGATGGAACTGCATGCGCAAATACACAATCAACGACCAACATTTCGCCATAGACGATGCTGCATACTGATAGATTTGGTGGAATGCCTGTGACACATTCACAGAATGACATAAAAGTTGTTGATGACACAGCCTACAATTCAAATCAGTGCGGGGAACACATATGGCACGCCTGTGATGGAACTACCTGCGCAAATACACAATATGTACAGTATATATATACAGTAGGCTATATATATAATGTATGTGCAGCATCCCTGCACATTACCATCCATGCATGTTATTGTTCAAACAAAAGTGGTCTAAATGCATAATGTTGCCCTGAGGCAACACATAAAAAAAAATACAATTTTAATATATAAAAAATGAAAAAAAAATTCTATGCAATTTTTATTTGTATAGCGCTTTTAACAATTGTCATTGTCGCAAAGCAGCTGTACACAATCAAATGAATTATTTAAGTTTGTCCCTGGTGAGCAAGCCGAGCATCTTTACTTAATCAAACATGCTTCTTCACATGTTGATGCAAATCATAGATATTTTATATAATATATATATATATATATTTTTTTTTTTTTTTTTTTTTTTTTTAAACATGTTATTTCACTTCCTGCTACAATGTGTCCAAGCCGGTTACGGTCCCAAAAAGGACTGTCTCACCCCCAGACAAAAGGTCAAACCCACACCCACTTTAAATTTCATTGGTCCCAGACTTGTCATCAGTGTGATGTTTTACTTAAAAAATTAAAAGGGGACGTGTGTGTGTGTGTGTGGG
>JAQMYG010000015.1:23841794-23857617 GCA_030014215.1 Clariallabes teugelsi
ATGGTCATGAAAATAAAGAAAACACATTGACAGATAGATGAGAAGGTGTGTCCAAACTTTTGGCCTGTACTGTATTTAAGCGGCCACTTTGATTTCAAGCACAAGAAAGGCATCAGCTTTATTATACGAAGGTGTTCCTTAAATTAAAAACAACTAGTTTGAGATTTATATCCTCTTGTCCTTTTTTGAACTACACCAGTATGTGTACTTATGTTAAAAACAGTAACTCGGTAACTTTTACTCTGAATACATTTTTTTATGATATATTTTTTACTTTTACTTGAGTAGATTTTTATACTGGTAACTTTACTTGTACTTCAGTACAATTTCACTGAAGTAACAATACTTTTACTTGAGTACAAAATTTTATTACTCTTTTCTCTTCATCGATAGAAAAATTTGATCACTACTTAGAATATTGTTCATCCCTGTTTAGACTCAGCTCTGTGTTTCTGTCACAAGATGGAGCTGCTGTGCAGCTTTTTGCGCTGCAACTCACTTTCTCACGTGTCATTAAATCAACAGGACAGAGAATCGGTTTCTGTTGTACTGTTTAATTTAAAAATAAATCTCTAATCACTTAACACCATGTACATTGATGCTGCATGGGCTGGACTTTCCGTCATTTTAAACATTTCTCCGTACTGTCTGTATCGCTCCTCTACACAGTTAAACCAGATGAGAGACGAAGATCGTGCACAAGGCAAACGTACACACTCCAGTCGCCGTGACGATCAGATCGGCTGCCTCCTGCAACGTCCGGGTATGTCGGGTCACGTAGGTTTGACCCAACAGCACAACTCGGGTGACTCTCGAGGGCGGTTCCTGATCGACCCGCGGTTCTGATTCTCTTTGCTGCAGTGATGAACGGTCAGGAGCAGGAGCGCGTGGACGAGCCGCAGAGACGTGAGCTGAAGGAATGAGCGAATACTTACATTTCAAATAAAATTTATAATGAACGGTCAGATTAAAGCATATATATTAGATGTCAATAGACAGGAAACGCAAGTTAGCGAAGAAGTCGTTACCGAGAGTGCTCTGCGTCGCGGCGGCGAGCACGAACATGACGATTGTGGTGAGGGTCAGCGTGAGGTAGAAAGTGCTGCAAGTGAAGCTGCGCCACACCCGGGCCACATGCAGTCCAAACAGTGCCAGAGAGCATGGAGTCATTTCCTCCCGTTTACCCTCCAGCTCCCGGCATCTAGACGGAAAAGCAGAAGAACACGCGTTTATCCACAAACACACTCACACTCAGACATGACTATGTGTATAATCTCATGTCATCATCAATACTCATGCTCTAACTAGGGCGTCTATCACATCAGAACAAGTTTTAGGTTTGTACGCGGGGTGTTCGAGTCAAACCGGGACTTGTGATGTACTGTGAAAACTCATAATCTTTATTTCTCTGTATAATCCGCTGCTACACTAATGCACTTATTCCAGAGATTCACTAGTGCTTGGACACCATCAAGGTAGAAAGTTTTCTCAGTGCGCCGGAGCCGTGATCGAACTGCCAGCTTCACGTCTAAAACCCTGGCCTCCAAGGAACTCCTCTAACGGCCCCAAACATGTGGAAATGGCTTCATTTGAGGTCAGAACGTAGCAATAACTCCCTGTAATGTGTGAGTGGTGCTGGTGAATGATTGTGTGTACAGTTCACACGACAGATGCGTCTCTTCCGCAAGTTGACGACCTCGACTTTCAAGGATCAGGTCTTCCACGTCCACTGAATGTTCATGTAAATGACTGCAGTGGCCTCAGAGCCACCTCGGCTGGGATTGTCATACAGCAATACCTTTAAAACATCACATGATCACCTGATAACAGGTTCACCAAAAAGTCCCGGTTTGACTTGAACATCCCTCGTAAAATAAATCACTGCTGCCTACAGATGAAATTTGACAGCTTTGATATGAACTCCCCACCTGAGTAAGAGTTCCTCCACTACAGCACTCTTGTTCAGCGGTGGATCGGTCGAGATCCTCATCAGCTCCAGTACGTTCGGAGGGACGCTGTGTCCTTCCTCGGTCAAAACTGCCAGGTTGTACACGCCCTAAAAGTATACAGACGATCAGACTGTTTTTAGATTTGTGTGTTTGTCCATACGTGGCACAGACAGTTTAACATTTAAAGAGTTTAACAGTTAAACATTTGCATGTCTTTAAAAGGCGGGAGGAAACTGGGGAAACCCAGGCAGTCAGGGGGAGAACGTGTGACGACCCATGCATGCTGGTTCCATCCAAAGCTTTTCATTAAAGTTTCATTTCCTCTTTTTTAACACATTTTAAATAGCTTTGGGTGTGTGTGTGTGTGAATGTGTACGCTTACCTGAGCACTGCCTCTCAGTGCCGCTCTGCTGTACAGCGCCACAGCCTTCACCATGTCACCCGCGGCACTGTAGTGGTCTCCCATCTTCAGCAGACCTGTAAAAAAAAATTGAAAAAGTATGAATATGAGATGTAAGACAGGATTAACACGTTATAAAGAAACATGGCTCGATTCAACTTGATTAAAACCCTTCGATTCGAATCACAGACAGAATGACTTTCACATCTCCTGAGCAATCAGATTCAACAATTACTTCATCAGTACTGTATGTGATATGATCTAATTAGGACTAATCAGCCTTATTCTTCAGCAGCGAGTTCAAACTAACCCACCTGATTCGTGTGGAGCGTGGTTATAGGTGGAGAAGTTGTGATACCTCCACTGGCATTCGGAACTGTGTTTCAGGACCTGCCAAGGACAAGAGTCAGGTTCAGGATCTAAAAATCGACTTGTGGTCTTACACACGGTATTTACTCACTTATAGCCATGAGCGGAAATATCTAACACTCACTCACTCATCGTCTATACCGCTTAATCCTGTATTCAGGGTCGCGGGGAGCCTGGAACCTATCCCAGGAGACTTAGGGCACGAGGCGGGGTACACCTTGGACAGGGTGCCAATCCATCCCAGGGCACACACACATACACACACTCACACACTACGGGCTGCCAATTAGCCTAATCTGCATGTCTTTGGACTGTGGGAGGAAACCAGAGGAAGCCCACCAAGCACGGCGAGAACATGCAAACTCCATGCACAGAGAGACGGGAATCGAACCCGGACCCTGAAGGTGCAAGGCGACATTGCTAACCACTACACCACTGTGCTGCCCCTTTTTTGCACAGTTTGAGAAAGATTTTAAAGCTTTATTTAATATGATTAAACAGGTGAGATATGCTTCCAGTGGAAATATTATCTTGGTGTTTGTTAGTATTAAGTTTACGGAGATTAGTTTTATACTGACATACATCCATAACGGGTTTAGGAAACAAAATTAAAAGGAGAGAAATTAAAAAAGGAGGTTTCCCCGGAAGACTAGACGCGCCTCTGCTTTCTAAAGCGGTTCAGTTTTGTTCTTTAGGATTGCTGAAACTCTCATCTGTCATGTCATATGATCCGCTTTCTCAATTTTCCCCCAAACATAAACAAAACAAAAAAAGTTACACTATAGAAATTTTAGTGACCTTTTCCCCTAGGATGAGCATCAAGTAAATGGTGCACTGCGGAACGCCTGGAGGGGACGGTAGACGTTTTTCCAGTCTCCGAGACAGATCGCTTTACTACACTGCCGTGTACACACACCCAGCATGGAAATACGATCGCCCTGTCAGTTCCTGGTGATTATAAACACGTACTGTTCTGGACTGGGGACTTACCTCGCAGAGGTGTGCGGCGTTGATCTGCGCCACGACAAAGCCGGTTTCGGCGAGCATCGCGTATTTCCACAAGGCCTCGTCCCTTTTACACAGAAACACAACATATATACAGTACAGTGAAGCTGTAAGAGTGAAATCAGAAGTGCAGATGGAGGTGAAAGAGTGGATGGATGTCTGTAGGTGTTACCATGCTCCGTGCTGAAATGCTCTCAGAGCGTCTCGGACGGCGAAACCCAGGTGGCCGTTCTTCTCACTGACTGGCTTCAGCAGGCTTTGGAATTAAGCCGGGTAAAAGTCAGACATGAAAGTCAAACAAGAGCAAAACGTTAAAATGAATCAAGAGTAAAACACATGAATCACAATTTTACGTTTCATAAACCCTGATATCCGATATATTTTGTTCGACTGCTTGATTTTTTTTCCATAGCGCTTGAGTCTGACTGGACTGACATGTTCTATGGATCTTGTAGAGGTTCCATGATGTCAATTGTCACTACACGTGATTGTTCAAGTCAAACCAGGACTTTTGGCTGGACAGAACAGAACACATTTATGGAAGTTAAAAACTCCCTTTATTTATTTACATAATCCTCTGCTACTGTACACTAATGCACTTATCCCAGTGTTTCATTAGTGCTTGGGTACCATCAAGGTAGAAAGTTTTCTCATTACGCCGGAGCCATGATCTGAAACGCTGGCCTCCCAGGAACTCCTTTAATGGCCCGAACATGTGGACTGCAGGAGGGATTTCATCAAAAGTCCCATTTTGACTTGAACGCTCCATGTATGAACAGATGTATAATGTGATTTTTTTGTTTTGTTTTGTTTTTAAAGGTCGCTTTTGAATAAAAGGAGCAAAACACTTTAGGACGTGCTGGAGTAGTAACCAGGTTGTGAAACATCATACTGCTGCCATGTCGCTTAGTTAAACAGCATGGCCATGAGTGCTTTATTCCTTACTTATTTTAGTTTTTGGGGGGATCTTTTCCCGATTTTCTCCCTAATTTAGTCATATCCAATTCCTCCCCGTCACTAGGGGGCTCCCACATTAAGGCTTCTACTACCACTCAGTCGGGAGGGCCGAAGACTATCACGTGTTTCCTCCGAACCATGTGACGCCAGCCGACCGCATCTTTTCGAACTGCTCGCTCACGCACCGTTGGGGGCGGAGTAACACACTCGGAGGACAGCGCTATCCGCTCCTTCCGCTTGCGTGAGCTCACAGACGCCCCCGATTGGCTGCAGAGCCGTGATTAACGTGGGAGACCTACTGTATGTACCTCACAGCTCGGCCAATCAGCTCTCTCTAGACCTCCGGCTGCGAGAGGTTACAGCATCACCCGGGAAGCGACCTCGCGATCTCCGGACGACAGGGCGAGCATTTTACCACTGCGCCACTCGGAGGCCCTATTCCTTACTTATTCCTCATTTTCAAGTAATCCGCAATGGGCCTGCATACGTACCGCACGGCTTTCTCGGGATCTCTGCGCACGCCCTGTATGTGTCCTCTCGAGAGGTATGACGCAGCCTCCACAGCGCCGTCCACATGACCCAGCTCACCTGCCTTCAGGAAACACTGAAACGCAGCTGTCTGAAACACACATGCACACATCCTGTCATGTAACGATGAGAGATGGCCAGGATCCCGTTTCAGCACAACGTGTAAAAGTCTTTAGATGTTATTCCTTAAAACGACCTTGTTGTTAGAACCTGTTAAGTTTAAGTTCCGTTACACCAAAATGGTCAAAATGGTCAAAATGGTAAGTTCCACCTACCTCGTTCTTGCCCTGTGTATGTGGGACAGCGCCTTTCAGGTAATATACACCCAGGTTAAACATTCCGTCTCGACTGCCGTTACGAGCAGCCAGTTCGAAGTAGTATACAGCCTTACTGTCATTTTTCCCCATAGTGCTATGGTACCAGCCTAGAGCGTTCAGAGCCTCCACAGAACCCTGAGAATAACACACAGGCATGTACACACACAAACCAATAAGAGCAATACTGGCTTATCACTTATCAAATCATATATTAGCGATTTAGATCTATACCATGAAATGCATGTTCAGCAATTATTGTCCAAATCTAAACACACTCGGAAAAATAATTCGCTACCACACAGGATGCTGTGCGGCCTGTCAACATGTCTGAAGAGATTATAGAGCACCACCTACAGGATTATAGAGGAATGGCACCATATTTAACATTCACGCGCATTCATGCATTACAGGCGATTTGGGAACGCCAATTAATCTGCATGTCTTTGGACTGTGGGAGGAAACCGGAGCACCCAGAGGAAACACACCGAGCACGGGGAGAATATACAAATATACAAACATACAAACTCCATGGACACAGACCCTGAGGTGGGAATCAAACATGGACCCCTGGAGGTGCGAGGTAACGACTAAACCACCACCAGCTTAAATGCAAACATATATAAGCTAAAAATAAAAAAAGAGTCAGTGTGGAGATACATGAATCTCCGCACAAAAGGATCACTATACATAACTAGATCGTTTTTTTCAATTCACCAAACCTAAGTTTATTCCCGATTCAAGAAGCAGACTTGACGTCCGTGCAGAGCCATGTGCCCTCTTACCATGTCCGCCGCCTTCTCCAGCAGGTTTAATGCCAGGGTTCTGTTCTTCTTCCCTCCAAGTCCCTGATAAACAGAAACCGGTACACAGTCATCACACCCTGCTTACATCTGAATTAACCAAGTACACACACATTCCACGGGTGACCAATGCTGATCTGGTTACCTTTCTCTCCTTTCCTTGACTGTAACTAAAAATAATCCAAACCCCTACTGTAGGTACAGTATGCTCAGTCTACACTGTGTGTTTAAACAGCACACCGACCTTCAGCAGCATGATGGCGTAGTCGTACATGGCTGATGAGTCCGTCATCTGCATCGCGCTCTTGGCGTACCACCTCAGAGCCGCGCCGAGATCCTTCGTCATGCCGTTGCTGCCGAAGAACGACATCCGTGCCAGGGTTTTCTATCACACAGACACACACACTGAGCAACTTCAGCCATATGAGCCGAAATAGCATCAGCTGAATTCTTCAATGTAACAGAATCCTTGTTAGCGGAAACGATCATGTTTGTGTGCAACACCTGGGATTCGACGTCTCCTCTCTCTGCCTGGTGTTTGAGGAACTGTATGACATTGTCTGAGTCGCCCTCTTGCATCTCAAGATCCGCCGGGTTGATTAAGTGCACGTGCTCAGTGAGGGATTGCTGGATGTAAACAGATCTCGAGATCAGATGTGGTCTTGATTACTCTTGGACTTACAGACCCCTTACCAAATAAGATACTGGCGTTTAGCATTAGTCTTATAAATAACTCTATATTCGGTGCTTCCTCATTCCTTTGAATCAATGGAAATGTAATATCTTACTCTACCACATGTATTAGACGTGGAAGGGAGTTTGTTTACTAGGAAGCGTAAAGATCGCCAAAATTAGACCATGTTGGATGTAGCTCAGTACAGGTTCCACTAGGGGCATTAAAGTGAAAATTGGTCTATTTCACTGTCTATATACTGAATTTGGTTAAACAAAATCTGCTTTTCTGACCCCAGTGCTCAGATTTGACCTGCTTTGCATGTAGGTGGCTCTATCAGAATGGCAGTCAGACATTGGTTGGATTTTTTATTTGTTGAAAACTTGTTGTCTTTAAAACGTCAAACATGAGCGCAACCTTCACCACTCCTTATCTGACTTACAAGGCTTGAATGAGGCTTTGAGTAGATGTTAAGGATAACCAATTGGTTCAATTATTTTCAGAATTCATGCATTCAATTTTACATTTCACTTAAAAAGAAATCCATGCAAAGGCTACTAATGGAGGAGGTTTGG
The DNA here is from genome assembly GCA_030014215.1 of Clariallabes teugelsi. NCBI lineage: Eukaryota > Metazoa > Chordata > Actinopteri > Siluriformes > Clariidae > Clariallabes > Clariallabes teugelsi. The sequence goes on from JAQMYG010000015.1 coordinate 23,849,368, forward strand.
ATATGGCGTCCATTTCTTTTTCCTAAAGTCCTGTTTTATGACATTGATGAACTTTTAAAGTAAATGATTTCAGAGATATACTTAGTAGACTCAGAAGTGTACGCTGATGATCGGATCTCACCTCAGAGTCTAGTATTTTTTCGCGGTCGATGCTGGTCTGCTTTCCCACGTTGGCGTAGTAGCCGTACGCCACGTCCTGGTCCTCGGGGAAGCCATCCAGACCCTGCATGTGCTTGTAGCCCAAATGCAGCAGAGCCAGACGCTCGTCTCCTACTCCGCCCATCAGGCTGTACACGTGACCCTGATTAACAAAACTGACATTAGATTAGCCTGGCTACACTCCATATGAGAACATTTGTACAAGTCAATAAGTCTATCCTCATTGTTCATGTTTTTCTATACACATGATCAAACGTTCTACACGCAATCAATACCAGACCCTGTGCCGTTACCTTCTCCCGGTCCACCGATATGCCGAGACCTGATAGGTGTAAAGTGGCGAGCATGAGAGCAGCCTTGTGATGACCCCAGCACAAACACAGCTCCAGCTGCTCTAATACCGAGCTATCAATGTCTCCCAGACCGACACCAGCTAACTTCGTTATCACATCTTGGTAAAGACGTTGGCCAAAGAGTGCCGCTTTCTTCCTGCTCCATGGGCCTAGAAGAGGCACAAAGCATCAATGTATCCCACAAAACCCATCATGCATTAGAGATAACCAATGATATCTCATTGTTTTTTGAGAAGACATACAAAGATGGGAAACAGTTCTACAACTAATCCATGCATGTGCGTCCTAAACTAATATCCCAGTTACCTGACATCAGTTCTTCCTCATGCCTCCTCAGTATCTTTAGTGTGGCACTGGATTTCATCTGAAGATCCCAGGACCACGTCTGCATGCACCTCGTCTGAACAAAGGTTCTCCTTAACTGCTCGTAATATGACAAACAGACATCTGAAAGAGTACAAAAGTACATCCACAAAGTGTTTTACAGCTCGAAGAATGAGTATCTTAACAAAATCCTGATTTTATTTTAGTTTCTTATGGCAGTTCATGAGTAACATGCTTATAGATGAATAATGGGATAATACACCGATCAGCCATAACATGAGTAGATCCCCCCCTTTTGACTCAAAAACAGTAATGCACTTCCTTTCTATGGAAGCAGCATTAACCTTCGAGCTACAGTAGCTCTTCTATCGAATCAGACTATACAGACCTGCCTTCACTCCCCATCAATGAGCCTTGGCCACCCATGACCCTGTGGCTGGTTCTCTGGTTCTAATTCCTTGGACCACATTTAGCGTATTCTTACAGGATTTTGATGGCTAGACTACTGGGTTAGAGCAATTCCAAAACTGTTTTTTCGGCTATTGTATGATGTTTCTGGTCTGCAGAGGTCAGAACCTACCAAACGTCCCCCAAGAAAGAAAAGATCGGTGAACCAGCAACAAGGTCATGGGTGGCCAAGACTCACTGATCCAATAGAAGGTCCATTGTAGGTCAAATTGCTAAACAGGATAATGCTGGTTCGCATAGAAAGGTGTCAGAACACACAGCGTATTACTGAACTGATGGCAAAAGGAGGGACCTACTCTAGGAGTAAACCAGTTGAAAAGTCTGACCAGTGTGCCCACTGTCGCCTCAGATTTGTGTCCTCATCTGCTTTTCTGCTCGGCTCGGATGTAAAGAGTGGATAGTTGAGGTACTTTAGGCTTCCCGTCTGCTTGAACTCTCTAGATAAGGTCTTTTTGCTCACAGAGTAGGTTTTACACATTCTTATCCCTAGAGACTGTTGTGTGAGAAAACCTCAGGGGAATCTGCAGTTCCTGAAACCAGCACATCTGGCACCAACAACGATGCTAATCAACTGAGATCACATTTTCTCAGTTTCTTATGTTTAATATAAACATTAACCAAAGCCTCTGGTTTGTACCTGTGCGATCTTTTTAGACTTTGCACCGCTTCCTAACAACACACTAACTGGATAACTGGATGAAAATGCTAGTGAACTGGTGTCCCTAATAAACTGGACAACGAGTGTAGTCATTCATAAAAACCATTTACCCTTGGCGAGGCTGGCTGTGCTGTCTTGCAGAGCTTCTACGTAGCTTTTAGTCATCTGTTTAACGTCCTCACAGCGTCTGTGGGCTTCATCCAGTTCCTTCAGTGTTGTCTCAGGGGTCAGAGGGTTCACCAGCTTCACAAGTAAATCCATGTTACTCGGTGGTGTAAAAAAAAAAAAAGGTGGAGGTGTAGTTTTGTTTTGTTTTTTAGCTCAAAATTGCTAAAGTTTCACACAAGCAACAAAATTGCCGCGTTCTTAAGAAACAACAATCGCTAAGCTAGCTGGCTTTGTAAACACTAATATAAACTAAAACTTTTAGCTAACGTTCTCTTCCACAGCAGCTACAGGTAGCTATAAGTTTGCTGATAAAGCTTTCTAATGTAACTTAAAAACAAATAGTTGCTTGTTGCTTGCAAGCTAGCAAACATTAGCTAACATTAGATGGCAAAGATCGCTAACAATTTTAGTGTGATTAACTTGTAATGAATATAAGGTATACAGTAGCAAGCTAGCTATGAAGTTGTTATTAGTTTTTGTATTACTGTTTGTAACCGTTAAGCAATGTTTCTACAAAGATACTTAATTTTGTGCTACACACATTTGGAAACCAATATCCAAGGTTATTACGAAGCTAGTTCCAAGTTGTAATTAAAAACAGTCCTGCTAGCAAGTTAGATAACATTAGGCTAACTCTTACAATATTTACATGTAACTAGGAGGGAGATAAGACGACTAAACTGACAGAAATCTGAGTTCGCTAGCAAACTTACGCTAACATGTGATGAGAGTAAGCGCTAAGAGTAAGAGTGGTCCACGCTCACCTTTTCAGAACCTAGGCGGTAAAATTTAACTGGTCCGAAATAACCGTGAATTCCTGGCATGTACAGGCATCCACCGATCACGAAGTATCCTGACGTGTCATTATACAGGACAGCTTCCTGAAAACTGAAACATGTTACACAGATTTTAATAAAACAATTATATTGTGAAAATCATTTGCACAGAAACAAGCTGAAATCTTTACATACATGCTGTAAACATCAACTACGTATACTGAAATGTGCTCTTAGCTGCAGCTTTGGTCTTAACACTACCAAGCAAAATGTCGCCTTGTACTGTAGTCGGCTTGTAGCTTGTGACTGTGCACCGCACATTTTTTAGTTTTGATTTGTTCTAGCTTCTTGAGTGCTCAGGGGAAAAAACCTAACTTTACTAGCGATGCATGCAAACGAGGAGCAACACTGATCTTTGCTACTTCCTTCCAAGCATCGTAAGAGCATTATACATATTTACTGAGAGGCATTATAAGACAGGATAACAGATGAAAAGCATAGCGCAATGTTGCGAACATTCTCGGAAAATGAAAGATCGCGTGTCGCTTTGTCTCCCCCTAGTGAAAGCATTGAGTAAAGACAGAATCATTATGAACTAGAGCTGTGTGATTTAATCGATCATGCAATTTAATCTATCTTTCACGGGTTGATTATTAATTTAATTCATAGGCCAGTTTTCAATTCAGACTCTACTTTATAGTGGGCGGCAGGGTGGATTAGCGGTCAGCGCTGTCGCCTTGCACCTCCAGGGTCCGGGTTCGATTCCCGGTCAAGCTCGATTCTCGCCTCTGTGTGCATGGAGTATGCATGTTCTGTCCATTCTGTCCATTCTTGGTGCGTTTCCTCTGGGTACTCTGGTTTCCTCCCACAGTCCAAAAACATGCAGATTAGGCTAAATGACGTTCCCAAATTGCCTGTAGTGTGTGTGCCCTGTGATGAATTGTAATCCTGTCTAGAGTGTACCCCACCTCGCACCCTAAGTCTTCTGGGATAGGCTCCAGGCCGCTATTTATACAGGATAAAGTGGTATAGACGAGGAGTGAGTAAAAGTGAATATTTTATAGCGCAGAAACATTGAATGGTCTAAAATTCATCTGCACATTCTTTCAACAATAAATCCACAGTTTTTGTAGTTTTTCAAAATACAAACTGTGTAAAATACTCATGTTTGGCAAAAGTATCGCTTCCTTAATTTTTTTTATTTATGTACTGTATGTTGGTACACTGAGCATGACTTGGGTGATCCGACTGTATTTTTGGAAATGTTAAATAAATAAATAATTATAAAATAAATAAATAAATAATAACATTAACCTCTTTTAAAAAATAAAGATCAGCTTTATATGTTTTAGTCATTCCAGGGACACAAGCTATCAATCTTTGTGCATATTAAATCATTTTAAACATAATGCATATACAGTCCACACTGCCAAAAGCGCCTTCATGCGGATTCTCCATGCAATTAAACATATTTAAAAGTATTATATTTTATTTATTTACACATGTTCATACTTATATACAGCTTCCAGGAGGTGATGCTCGGAGTTGGCCTGTGTGACTATGAGCTTCACCTGCAGGAGAAAACAAAAATTACAGCATGAGTTACAAGCATGGGACGGACCGCCAAGCATGAGTGTACATCTATAATCAGTGTTTATACCGCTTATACTTCAGATAAGGATAAGATATAGACGTTAAATATTTGTACTGCTATAACGGCAGATCGGTCTTCAACTGTTTCTGAGCAGTGAAGTGTGCGTATGGGTCTGGTTATACGAGACGCAAGTTTTAAGTAATTCTGTGCTTTTGTATCGAAATATAAACATATTAATTATACATATAAAAAAATAAATTTCGGAAAAAACCTCAAGATTCTGAATCGTTGAAATCATAGACAAATCACATATTATTTCATATGCAAATAATACTTAAATCCAGTTTAATTTTTTTTTGCTTAGATGGCTGTGAAAAAGTTTCTCACCTCTGAAGTCTGGATAAAGAGGTCCAACCGGATCCAGGTCCGGAGAGGGAGATCTGTGAAAGCGGTGAAGGCCTTTTCCACTCCGGAGGTCAAACACACCTGCACTACGATGTTCCCTTCGCCAGGAAAAACAAACAAACAACAAAATCACACAGACACACGCAAGTGAACACGGATACGTTCAATAAGTCGAGCAGACATGAAAACAAGAAGGAAGCTGTTTTTCATAGGAAATGGTCATTTGACTAACAAAAAATGGAGAGTAGAAAATATAGCTGTGTTTAATAGTGAAAGGAAGAGCATTTACACACACACACACACACACACACACACACACACACACACACACACACACAGACTCACAAGAACTCACAGGATTGGAACTAAACAGCTTTGTGGCCAACCACTTGTTAGCGAGACTAATCAGAAGTTCTGGTTTCAGTGAAGCACATCAGATCTCTCACACGGTCCAGCAGTGATGCATCAACATAAAGTAAATCACCTGTGTTACTCAGCAGTAGGAGAGGGGTTCCGTAACTCCTGTGCTCGTTCACGTGCTTGATGATGCTGCAGAGCTTTTCCCTGCACCACGTAAGCAAGTACACCCACACCGACATGGTCTGTCTGCAAAACATTAATTAAATATAAGCATTAATAGATTTTTTCGTACCATGAGTTTGTACCTAATTGTAAACCACAGTCCATCGGCATATGCAAATACCAGAACTACACGAATAGAAATGCAAAGTTTAGCCAAATCTAGTTGTTTGGTGGAGTGGACGTCTGACTATAGATCTACCTTATTGACTATTTATTACATTTCGTCTATTAAAGATTTCAAACAAACTTCTTTCACTTTGTCATTATGGGTTATTGTTTGTAGAATAAAAAAAAACAATAATAATAAATTGAATTCTTTCCAGATGCACTGTATCTCATTATATTGTACACCGTGATCGTTGAGCGTTGAACACCTTGCTCGATGCCCCAACAGATGGAGTTTGATGTTGTTGGGGTTATGAACCTATAACCTACTGTACAGACCAGCAATCCAACATCTTAACTGCAGTCCAACAGCTTGCCCTTTGCTCAAACTAACAGCGCTCGTAAGTCTTGCCTGGGTCTCTCTAGAGCTCGCCAGCTTGCCGTCTTCAGCTCTCTGTTGGCGAAGGCCGGAAACGTCCGGATGACTCCATATTTTTCTCCACTGCTTGCAAATGGGAATGTCAGAAGTCTCACGACATCTGCAACATAATTGGACTGTTAATCATTTTAGTTATAGATTAATGCTGTAGATCATAGACAGAAATGTGAGCAGCTCTGAGTAGGTGGGTCTTGAAAGCCATTGATGGCAATATGGAATTTAAAAAAGGACAAATATGGTTGCAAAGCAACAACGATTGGGCCCAAGCACTTGTGCCATCATTATGTTAAGACCTTCAGAAATGAAAAAAAGATGCTGAAAAAAAGCATCACATTATGATGTCACTCAGTATGATGTCACTCAGGAAGTTATTAGCCTCTTCTCGGCATAAGTTTAAGACATTGCAATGGCTGAACCAGATATCAGAAATCCCCTTGCAATTTTGCATCCTCATTGTCTGGAGATCTTATTGGCACGATTTGATCTAGGAGGAGTTTATCAAATTTCATTGGGTGAATTTGCAAACAACCCAAATTAACTAGAGGAGAGTTGATGACATGCATAGTGAAAGTTTTAAGATTTAAATGTGTTTTGCATGTATGCCTGCAAGTGTGTATAAGCTATGTAGCAAAATCTTGCTGTGCCATGCCCGGGGCCCCGCCACTCAGGCACCCTAATGGCAGCAGAATCCAACCTGTTTGCTGATTTTCATGACTTTTTGAGCAAAAAAAATAATAAAAAATCCTTTTTGTCATAAAAATGAAATATTAAAACTATCTCCGTATGATCATCTACGAACTGTAAATAACAGTGATTAGCCAATCAGAATTCAATATTGTACCATGCTGCTCACAAGCTCACGCAAGTCCACGTCATTTTTCGCGAGAACAGTTTAAGCACATCAAGAAGAGATGAAGGTATACGCACAGATCCTCTCAGCGGAGACGCGATGAAAAACGAAGGATTCAGTTTAATACAGGAGTTTTCGAAATGACTGACAGCTTTAATGATTATAAAAGATGCGTTCTTTACCCAATTTGTGTAATTTCATTCTCAATTTAAACAAGAGGTTTTGATTTTTCATTAGACTTTGTGGCTTCACCTACATGCTTGGGTACAAAAGGGTCAAAAATAGATTTTTAAATGCCATAATAGTAATCGGAGATTTGTGTGTGTGTGTGTGTGTGTGTGTGTGAGAGAGAGAGAGAGATAATCTTATCTACTCTTATAATCCTCCCTAGATGAAAGCCATGGAAATGATCAAATGATAGTTTTGACAGTTGCACGTTTAAATGTATGTGTTTTGTTTTGATGGCTCCAAGGTGGCTTATATTTTGTTAATAAAACTATTCTTAAAAATTTCGCAATCATCTTGTATGGTTAGTTGCAGCAATGCCTGGCAACGCCATATACAGTGCTCAGCATAAATGACTACACCCCACTACATTTGTCAGAAAACCTTTAGTTTGCTTTCAGAATCAACATTTTCTATGAGATACTATACTACAAAATACTCCCCCAAATGTGGGCCATTGATTGCAAACAAGATTTGTTAATTTGCACACACAAAAAAGTGATTTTCCTAACAAATTAAATTCAAGCCCATGTTGCAGAAATGAGTACACCCCAATTATAGGCTTGGGAGAAAAGCCACACTTAAGACTACAAAATTCTAATTAACAGGCATTCAACCACAGGCGAGTCTAATTATTCATTTAAGAGGCAGGTGACTATAAAAGGGCATTACTTAACAAAGAAACGTCTTTCCCATTTCATGCTGTCAGCAATGGCTCCACATGGAAGAGAAATGTCACAAAATCTGAGAACGGAAATCATTTCTTTACACAAAAAAGGTGAGGGCTACAAGAAGATTAGCAAAGCTTATTATATCAGTCAAAATACTGTATCAAAAGTGATCCAAAAATTTAAGAAAGATGGAAGTGCTACCCTCCTACAGAGTCATTCGGGCCGTCCACAGAAGTTAACATCTCGACAGGAGCGTCTTCTGATGACATCTCGACAGGAGCGTCTTCTCATGCAAGTTCACTGCAGTTAGCTAAAGCAGTAGAAAGCCAAACTGGAGTGACCGGTTCCCGTTACACGGCTCACACTGCAGAGGAATGGCATGCATGGGTATCGTCTACAAAGGAAGCCTCTCCTAAAGCCCATGCACAAAAAAGCACGCCTAGAATTTGCTAGGGCCCATGCTGAAAAAGATG
>JAQMYG010000015.1:23863221-23873451 GCA_030014215.1 Clariallabes teugelsi
ATAGTACATTAACCTAGCTGTTGTTGGATTTTTGTACTTGTATGTTATGTTTAAGAAAACCAATAAAAACTTCATTTTCAAAAAAGATAACTCTTCCATTTATGATATTTCCTGCTGTTGTATAGGTCAAACAAAAAATTGTCACTTGAAATGTTGCCAGTAAAAAAAAAATGGAGCATGTTGAAACGCCAGCATATTCGTAGCATAATGTATTCTGAGGAAATTTACTGCATGCTCAGGTGTCATGAACAAGAATTCATCTTGACTGACAAAACCGAGTGCATTGCTCAGCTTAAAATAGCATTGTGTGTTTCGCTTCAAGTAGCTTCAGGTGTTTTCATGCCTCTCTGAACTGAAACAGAGTGCGCTCAAGCATGGGAGAGGTTTCTGATGACGCTTCATAAGGAAAATTTATAAAGGCACTGATTCATAAAAGGTTCACTTGCCTTACACTAAACAGCCAATTTCATACATTGTTGCTTATTTTAGACAACATATTTGATTTGTTATTTATATTTATTCTGTAAAAATACATTATTAATCTTTGTGAATAATAGTGTTTTAATGTTGAAGGACTGATATGGCTTTACAAGACGTGTGTGATTTTATTGACTCCTCTCATGAACTTCAGTGGAATGCTTCATGCTTGTGGTCCAGTTCTCCGGAGAGTACCTTTCACTTAGGTGGCTCCAAAACCAGATGGCTGCAGGAAATCGGAAATTCAAGTCCACTGGAATTTTATGTACCGGTGCATGAATACCTAGCTCGGAGCCCTATTCGCTTCGGGCAAGTCCAACCTTTCTTCGACAAATCACACCACTCACCTATTCCATTGTCGGACTCTCCATCTGCTCCTCTCCCCTTTCCTCTGGGTCATGGCACCACCACACTGGGATTCATCTTCCAAGGTGGTGTGATTGCTGCAGCCGACTCACGATCCAGCTGTGCAGGCTTAGTGGCATGTCCAGCATCCCAAAAGATCATACCTGTCCACTCCCACCTGGTGGGGACCACGTCAGGTACCTCGGCTGACTGTGTCCTCTGGAAGCGCATCTTAGCAAGGGAGTTGAGGCTTTACCAGCTTCGAAACAGGCGGAGACTTTCGACGGCAGGTGCCGCCAAGCTGTTGTCCCACATGCTGCACCCTTTTAAAGGCACCGAGCTGTGTGTGGCTGCTACTTTGTGTGGATGGGATGGAGAGGAGAAGGAGATTATGCCATGTCCAAGTGAGAGACAGGTTGATCAAGGACCTAAGGCAAAAAGTGAAGCCAAGACTTCTGTAGAGAGCAGCGATGATAAAGCATCAATAATCAACAGAGAAACCAAACAAATGGCCATCTCAACTTCAAAACACTCAGGTCCAGCCCTTGTTTATGTATGCAGCGATGGTCTCCGTTTGAAGGGTGAGCTCTTCTCGGTGGGCTCAGGTTCCCCCTATGCTTACTCAATCCTGGATCAGAGGTATCACTGGGGGATAAGTGCTGATGAGGCGATCTCAGTAGCCAGGGAAGCCGTGTACAGGGCCACGCACAGGGACGCGTACTCGGGCAACAACGTAGACCTGTACCACGTCACTGCTAAAGGCTGGACACGGAGGAAGAGAGAGGACCTCAAAGAAGAATACTACAGAGAGAAGGAGAGAGAGAGGAGAAGAGTGGAAGATAGAAAGAAGGAGAGAGAAAGAGAAAAAGCAAGGCAAGATGACCAAGCTGAGTTGAACCAGTAAAAAAGATAATGCTCTTTATTTACTTAAAAAAATTATAAAATGCAAATAAATAATGAATGAATAAATTTCAGCTATTTACACTGTGTGCGTGTGAATGGGTTATTATTATTATTATTATTATTATTATTATTTTAATTGTTTGTGGTTGTGTCATACACAGGATATGGGTTTAAAATTTTTTTTTTACATTTCAAATACCGTAATTTTAAAATGGTATTCAGCATTGAACGTCACAATAATGATTCTAATATCAGACATTAGAGGATGTGTTGTTCCATTTGTAATGTGGGCTCAGCACATACTGTATATAAAAACCTTCGTAAACATAGGAGAATCTCTGGTTTCTGTGGCAAATTTGGCTCTGCAAGTGGGAAAACTAGTCCCCATCCCACCAATCAGGACAAAAGTGGTGTGTTAATGTTCAATAGGAATGTCCAAAATGATGGTGGTGTGATCCCTAGCCCATGTGTACATTCCAGAGGTGAGGATATGAAGTTAGTGTAGAACAAAGGATTCCAGACAGGAATCAGAGGAACAAGATAAAACAAGAAAATGTCTAATCTCATGTTATTGAAGTGGACAGTGAACAAATAGACAAGGCAAGGCTATAATACTTTGTACAAAAATTCATACAAAAACTTTTAGCATGACCACTGAGAGTAACTATTGGTAAAATGGATCTAACACTGAGCTTTGTCATTGGGGTTTGTCAAAAATATACACTTAGATAAAGCATAAATTATGATGAAGAAGTCAAGTAGGTTTCAGGTTGCACACAGTCGCTGAGATGCAAAACCATAAAGGCTGAGGAAAAGCAGCCTGTTTTGCATTCCTCTGAAAATGTTGGCAGAGAGAGAGAGAGAGAGAGAGAGAGAGAGAGAGAGAGAGAGCACATTAATACACTGGTATCGCTTTTTAAATTTCATTAATCTCATTCTAATATTTTTTACTCTAATTTACATAAATCTTACATTATCAGAATCAATCAGGAAGTTGTGACATCAGTGGCCCCAGAAATCTTTGGATTGTCACAATTGCCTGCGTCAAATTATAATTTACAAAGACACTGAAACACAGAACACTGTAACTTACAAACATATAGTGTTTCTATCCTTTCAGTTCCAGATGTTTGAATTTCCTTTGGGATGAATAAAGTACATAAAGTACTGTATTCATCAAGTAAATACATATGCACATACATACATAAAGTAATGTATGTATGTATGTATGTATCTATCTTCCATTTTTGTGTTTTTTCCTTTATTTATATTTTTCTATTTGGGTACTACTGTATGTAGGTTCACACACACATTCCATTCCATATGTTATTCATACGCATTCCATTTCTTTACAGTAAAAATTATACCACTTTCTTGTGTTCTGTTGCTTAACACAAAATAAGCATAACACAAAATATACCCATTACATTATCTAAAACGTGACGCATTATACAGTATAGATATAGAACAAATATATTTTTAACTAAATGTATAGAGGATACACATTCTAATTCCATGATCTTCTGCTCTGTAAATCCTTCATAACGGCTCTAATCTGAGGTGCTGTTTGTTAGTTGGTGATTTCTGAGGCTGGTGACTCTACATGAACTTCTCCTCTGCAGCAGAGGTCAGTTTTGGTCTTGCTTTCCTGGGAAGGTCTTCATGACAGAAGTTGACAGTTTGGTTCATGGTGCTTGATGGAATGCACTCAACAATACTGTTTTTGTAAGAACTTTTCCAGAAAGGCTGACCTCTCTGTCTTAAATAACAACTGACTGTTGTTGTTGTTGTTGTTACGTTAACTAATTCTATATGAACTCTCCAGTATTGTTGTAGAATGTAGAAAATCAATCACCAAAAAAATAAACAAACAAACATTGAAATAGAAGGTGTGTCCAAATTTTTGACTGCATCAAATTTTCTTGACTTGCATCTTCAATATTGTACATTTACATACATTATCTGAGAACTTCTGGAATGTTCTAGACACTCCTACAACTCTACCAACAAGCCTTCAGATGCAGTATGGTTTTGAGGTTTCTCAAATTATGCTTTTTAATATTTTCATGTTCCTAATTATGCATAAAAACACTATATACAGTACACACATATTTTTTAAAAAAAAGTATTTCTTAATTAATTCGATGGTTTAATAGATTAACCCGCTTAAAAACAAAAAACCCTACGTTCTAATTCTTACCTAATCCGAAATCGCGCCACATTCTATATATAGTGCACTAGATATGAAATTAACCCCATGATTTAACACACTTTGTAGTGTACCTAGTTAGGAAACAGGCAGATAATTGTAATTTAACCCGTTACGAATAGCTGCTTTGAAACTATCTTATTACCCTATTGAAATGTTTAAATGCATACAACTTTATAGCCTTTAAAAACGTTCAGTGCTTTGTATTAATGTTAAATGAAGTATTGTAGCCACGCAGCTAGGCTAACATTACAGTTTTATCTTTAATAGTTTATCCGGGTGTTTAGGGTCAGCACAGGAGTAAGGTTATGCTAGTAATGTTAGTTGGCGAGTTTAGCTAGCAGCCTGGTATTAGACCAGGTTGGAAAATAAATTAAAATGGCGACGATGTTTAATGTAAAGAGGAATCTCAAGAGAAATCCGTCACAGCATATCGGGGGGGAAAAAACACTGTTTGAAAAGCGTAGTTAATAAAATCTGCACAGTTCATAAAATCTATATGAATGTGGATTAAAAGGTAAATCTCCGATGGTAGCGTTCATGTTTACCAGGATGGCCGAGTGGTTAAGGCGTTGGACTTAAGATCCAATGGACATATGTCCGCGTGGGTTCGAACCCCACTCCTGGTAAAGCTTTAGTTTTTTCATTTTATTTCAAACATATTTATTTATTCGTCTTCTATTACATTGATCATTGCTAAATACAACACAGCAATAAGGAAAACAATAAGAATTAAAAAGAAGTGGCATTTTTAAAAACATACCTCACGTTTGCACACATGCATTTATTTTGCATTCACCCACTGCCCCCTGTCTGCCAAGTCACGCTATTACATCTTAAATTAGCATTGCATACAATTCAGATTCAGATTGAAAACTCATGATCAGGTTACAGTTTACACACTTACTTAGTAAAATAAACTAAAATAAAAATTTGTGTGGTGTGATTATGTTATTCAGACAAATTATGATTCATTTATATGAGCATGGTACGACCTCCAGTCAACATTCACACACTATGGGCAATTTGGGAACGCCATTTAGCCTAACCTGCATGTCATCTTGAATCTTGGAATATATTTTTCCAGAATCTCTAATAAATGTCTATTGTGCTTTGACCCCATGTTATTCGGACATAGTGTTTAGTTGAATCAAAATGCTAGATATCTTGTAAATGGCAAATACTTTCCCCTTCATTCAACAACAAAGGATTATTGATTGGATTGGCGTGTATATCCCTTTCATTTTCGGCATAATAGTGATATCCGTTACATTAAAGACATTTACAATAAACCTTTTCTAGGCTTTTTTAAAAACTCATTCAACATACCTGTACCAATTTCTTCCATCTTTTCTTCTTTACAGAGTAGGTCAGCCCTCAAAGCATACAGTGTTCCTTGGCAACAACCCTTACCCATTCACCACCTTTACTGTATATCTTGATAACTGAATAAAGACGAAATAAAGGCAAGGTTTCCACAATGTATTCGTACGTCCTACAGTCTTCTTATACTGACTTAGACAGAAGTAGACAGAAGCTAGATTATCTGATTCTGGATTCGCATTTTGACTGCAAGAGCCCTGACCATCAGGCAATTCATTTACATTTTATACATTTACATTTAACACCACACAAAACGTCACTATATGAAATTGACCAACTTCAGCTTATGAAGCTTTTATTCTTTAATGTCTCCTGGATAAACCTTCCTGGATATGATGTCCAAGTAGTTGCACAGTTCTGGGTCGATGATCGGTCCATGCATGTCAGATTTGGTCTCAGTATCAGTCCCAGTAACGTACCAGTCATGATACCAAATGATCTGTCAAAACTGTATATCACCAGTTCAAACTATATATTTTTTGGTAATTATTTTGTGTCTTCTTCAGTGTTGGAAATAATTTACCTTCCCTTTTACTTTTACTTTATTCTGACACACTTATGCATATTCTTTTGTGACTCATATGTAACTTTTTTGTTTATTACATTTTGACTGTTTGTGATTTGATTGCACAGTTTCTCAATAAAAATTAGATCACAAAAAAGTATAAATGTAAAAAAAGGCACAGTTGTTTAGGTTCTATTTTGCATTTCCTATATTATCAGACTGTATTCTTCATTTATGCGCTCATGTATGCAGTTGTTCGATGCATCTATAATGAGCTCTGTGTTTGTACTAATCAAATTTCCTGTGAGTGATGTGTGATTCTATTACGTTAGTGATAAAGTTGCTATAGTAACAGACGGAGGTGATAACCTGGACAGGTGTTTGGAGTTTGTATAGTATGTATCTGTCCCTTTATTATAGATATCATGATGTTCAGAACATGTGTGTGAGCACTAAACAAGACCTGATCAGCTACTGTCATACACAGAGCCTGTCATGTTGTATATTTCTTTTTTTTCTTTTCTTTAATAGTATTGATGGTGCAGTCTGAGATTTCAGTGATTGGTCACTTTACATCCCGGTTCCCCCTCATGTCTGTGTTTCCTCCTGGCTCTCCCTTTTAGTTATGTCATACTTACTGTAGTCCTGCTGGAGTCCCTGCTTGCACTCTGCACTCACCTTACATTTACCTTATACATTGTGTGACTGTGACCATACATAACTGTTATCTCTCCCCGTCTCTCTCCCCTGTGCCCTCTGGACCTGTCTGTCTCGTCCTGGTGCCCTGCTTCTGGTTGGAGATCTCATCTCATGGAGGTCCTGTGCTGTCTGTTTAGGATGCGTGAGGTGACTGGGGACGGTTCGACTTGGTCTTGAGCTCGGCCGATGCAGACAGCTGTCCTCTGATGGCATGTGACACGTATGCTTAACACGTATGTTTGATGCCTCCCATGTTGTGTTCTTGTGTATTGGTGTTATAAAGTGTTATATTTGTGTTATAAGAGACATTGCATTCAGAGTTTAGAGTTTTCAGCTAATTAGTTTTATTAAAATATATATAATAAATAAAGAAATAAATCAGAAAAATCATCAACATCATATATGTTTTAAAAAGTTAATTTATAGTAAATATACTTTATTTGTTGGTATTGTTTAAAGACAGCCCCCCCCTCCCCGCCCCCCCAAATAAAAAACAGAAAATGAATCAGTTATCCCGATATGATCTTCCATTCTTGTTATTGTACGGAATATTATATTATATTTATATAATATTAAATAAAAATTTATATAATCCTTAATCAATAATAAATATTACATTGAATAATAATAATCATCATCATCATAATTTAATATATTCACCAAGTTTTTATTTTTATTGTATTATTTATTTGTTACCATATATTATATTTTATTTTACAACTTTTTTTTTTTTTTTTTTACCTTTGTGCGTTTATTATATAATTTTATAGGGTTCAATAGAAGTTCTATACAAAGACTTGTAGAGCTTTTTGTCGATTCATTTTTTTTTAGAAGACACTATTAGTAGTATATTATAACTATAAACAAGAAATTATAAATCATTCTAAATAAATTTGTTGTTTTGTACATTATATTGCACACAGTTAGATTTCTTTTAATAACAACTATTTATTTTCACAAGTACCCATGGTTTAGCGTTATTATTATTATTATTCATCTATAGAAAATATACAAGGTGGCAAAGTGGCGTAGTAGTTAGGCTTGTTGCCTTGCACCTCCAGAGTCGAGGGTTTGATTCCCGCCTCAGGGTCTGTGTACATGGAGGTTGCATGTTCTCCCCATGCTTGGTGAGTTTCATCCCTCAGTCCAAAGACATCTGTGTACTTTGGTTTCGTCCCACAGTCCAAAGACCTGCAGATTAGGCTAATTGGTGTTCCCAAATTGCTCTTAGTGTGTGTGTGTGTGTGTGTGCCCTGCGATGAATTGGCACCTCATCCAGGGTGTACTCCGCCTCGTGCCCTAAGTATCCTGGGTCGTTATGTTTTTCGCTTTATTTTTATAATTTTATTTTATGCTTGTTCAATTCACTATATAATTAAAATAATACATTCAACTTAAAATTTTATATTCAATTGTGAATAAAATAGATAATAATAGACATTTACAGCTTTTTAATAGACATTTACAACTAGAACACACTACTAGTAGTGTTGTTATAATTATAAACAAGAAATAATAAATCATAATTCATAAATTTTTTGTTTTTTATTATATTTTACGCAATTCGATGTATATATTTTTTAAATTTATTTTCACCCTTACTCATGGTTTAGCTTATGTGGAATGTTCTGGAAAGTCTCCTCATTCTCCCTTTACTACTGTACTATACTACTTACGTGACCCTGTGGCTCACGTGCGCGCGCACGTTCCCTGTGGATGTGTGTGCGCGCGCTCTCTTCCGCTTTTCTTTTTCTTTTTTTCTGGAGGAAGTTCCTGAATGGGGCGGCGCGCGCTCGGAGACGCGGAGGGGCGGGCGGGCGCGCGCGCTGGGAACAAAGTTCGGCACGCCGCCTCTCCCAGCTGCGCCGCGGTGTGTGTGCGCGCGTGTGTGTGTGTGTGAGCGTGAGCGAGCGTGTGCCTTAATCGCTCAGTAGGAGAGGAAAAGCGCTAAAAGTTGCTCGGATCGCCGGCGGCGGTGCGGAGGGGGGAAACGGAACCGGAGACACGGAGCTCGAGCTCGTCCTTGGATCCGCGCGCGCTTGCGGGGTTTCTTTTTTTTTTTTTTTTTTTGATGTCCAGAACAACAAAGACAACAACAGCAACAAGAAAGAGAGAAAGAACACACACTAGTGGGAAAGAGAAAGAGTGCGCGGACATGGCCTCGCGTGCACGAGCCTAAATGTGCACGGGGTTTATTTCCACCCTGAGTCTCTGGGACTTCAGACACAACTTCCAGAGGTAAGAGGGAACGTTTTTTTTGGTGCACTCATGACGTCATTAGTTTTAGACAAAGCTTTACTTTTTAGTAATTAATTATTCTTAATTAAACCTAATTATTGCATCCAGTCCAGCAGTTCTACACGTCTGTTCCTTTTCCTTTTCCTCAAGCCATTGAGTTCAATCTCTATTGACTTATTATTATTTTTTTTTACCCCATTGACCTCCATTGACCGGATCTTGTATGTACAGTAAGACAGGTGAGTTCGTAAGGAACTGCGACTCCCTTAGAAGGAACTCTTTAGGGGGTTTGGATTGTTTTTAAAACCCTGTTCGTGTATATATAAAGTCATCAGGGTTGTATTTTCACAAATTCAGAAGCAAAACTCTTCGGCCCCGGTCAGTATCCTCATCGAAGCATTATGCGAGGGTGAGTCAACAATGTATCCACACTCCGGTTATATTAAAACTTGTTAGCTGCACTCTCTCATCAGCGCTTTCTCTTCAAGACTGCAGGTGTGAAAGTGTTACGTCGGTTCAAGTGTAACCGTGGTACGAGCAAAAATGGACACCCCACTTGTGATTTGCAGGAAAGAAGAGCAGCGTGCAGTTATAATTTTTTTTTGTGGTGGGTGGTCTGAGTGGACGAAACAACTCACTGCTAACAAAATGTGGATACTCCAAGGAAGATGAAAGTTTCTTAAAGAGAGTCGTTACTGGTGACGAGACACGGATTCATCACTACGAGCCTGAGAGTAAACGGCAGAGTGCGGAACGGAAACATCCTCAATCGCCGACCGAAAAAAGGTTCAAAAGTCGACCATCAGCTGGAAAATTCTCAAGGGCTTCTGGGATTCTCAAGGGCCAGAAGTATTGGAACACTATCAGGAATAAGGTTCAACAATCAACAGCGCTCGTTACAGTGAGACGCTTATTGAAGAGCTGAAGACTAAACGTTCGGATTAAACACAGAGGACCGATATCTGAGGGCGTCGTGATCTCACATGACGATGCACATTCGCACACTTCTGCACACACTGTCGTCTTTGTTTAGAGGTGTTAAAGCATCCTCCCTAATGCCCTGATCTCGTTCCATCAGCCTTTCACGAGGACGAAGATTCTCTTCTGATGAAGAAGTGAAGACAGCGGTGCATTCGTGGCTCACAGCTCAGCCTTAAACATTTTTTAATGAGGGAATATGAACGCTTGTTGACAGATAGGTAAAGTGTATTGAAAAGCAGGAAAATTATGTCAAAAAATTATGCATTTGTCTTTTTCTTTTACAGCAAGAATGCGAATAATTTTTCACTCACCCTCGTATCTTTTGTTTTGTTACCAGTGTTGGGGGACGTTGCTTTTTAAAGTATCTAATTACATTACAAAATTACAGTCTTTAAAAAGTAATCAGTTACATGACAGTGTTACTTTCTGATAAAAGTAACTAGTTCGAGTACTTTTCCATTGCAGAAAATGAAAACTCCTTTGTGATTCC
>JAQMYG010000015.1:23905155-23915853 GCA_030014215.1 Clariallabes teugelsi
GTGTGTGTGTGTGTGTGTGTGTGTGTGTGTGTGTGTGTGTGTGTGTGTGTGTGTGTGTGTGTGTGCGTGTGTGTTTTAATTGTTTTTAACAGTATATGTGTTGTGTGTTCCAGACGGGGAAGCCATCAGTTACTGACTTGTTCTCTGACCTTAAAGATGGGAGGAAGCTCCTGGATCTTCTCGAGGGCCTCACAGGAACCACCTTGGTGTGTATTTGTGTTTGTTTTTGTGTTTGTGTGTGTGTGTGTTTTTAAACCTGTCTTTCTGTGCGAGCTGCGTTTGAGACCAACCATTTAAGGGTGTGTTTGTGGTGTGTGACTCCATTTGTCTGAGCGTAATTATAGTATGTGTGAATGTTTAACGAGTTCCGTGTGTGTGTGTGTGTGTGTGTGTGTGTGTGAGGGGGTGTTTGGGGCAGTGGGAAGGAGGGGCGTCACACAGGAAGGGTTCATTTGTTGAGATTTGGGGTGTGCGTGTGTGTGTGAGTGTGTGAAATGCAGTTCCTAAGAACCCTCTCTCACACACAGACACACACCATTTTGTGTTTTAACACTGAGATTGACAGCTGAAAGGTGTGTGTGCGCATGCGCGCGTGTGTTTAGATAGTAGCTCTCAGCAGGACTCCTTTGAACCTGGAATGTTAATTATAACTCCCTTACACTTTCCTGTGTGTGTGCGCGTGTGTGTTATAGCTGTATATATAAAGAGTCTTTCTAATTGGTTAATATACAGTACATGGTGTGTGTGTGTGTGTGTGTGTGTAAATCTCCCACACATTGAGCATTACCATTTATAGATGTGCTGATAATCAGTTACACCATACACTCATGATACGCAACACACACACACACACACACACACACACACACACACACACACGCAATACTGTTATAACAAACACTTGAGTATAAATGAGACGGAGGCAGCCCGCTCGGTGTCGTGTCTAAATAGTTAACTAGTTATACAGCGCCAGTGTTGAGCATCACAAGCCATGATGTAATGGTTATGATAATTGTGAAAAATGTATGCAATGTAAGTGGAACCTCAACATACGAATTTAATCCGTTCTGGAGAACTGGAAATTGGAAATTTCGTATTGCGAGACGCATTGTCCCATAGGAAATAATGTAAATGCTGATAATCCGTTCCAGCCGCCCACAAATATTACTAAAAATATGACCAATTTCCAACACTATAATCATATATTTGCATATAAAACAATCAAAACATTTAGAAAAGACGTGTAAATGAAGTCAAATATGAAATAAATAGACATTAAACCTCACTTTACATTAATTTATGATTCCTCTTGGCACCGGCTGCTTTAAAAACCAAACTGAAAGCGGCTCCCTTTTTTTCGTGCTACCGTCCTTGATAGCACCATGAGTCCCAAGAATGTTATTCTTGTAATGATCTTATAATGTCTACACTAAATCTTACACAAAATGGCAAAAAAAACACAAAAACTTTTAAACTCGCTTCGCTTGGCTTTCGACTGACGCAGACAAGTTTTGAAGTTTTGGTTTGGTCGCTCGTATGCCGAAAATGTTTCGTATGCCGAGGCAACTTTCTTGCTAAATTTTAGTTTTTAAGGTGAAAATTCGCAATGCGGTTCCCTAAAATGCCGAGGTCCCACTGTACGTGTGACACTTTTAATTATTATCCTGCTATTATATTTGACTTTTCTCTTCCTGTTTCTGTTCTAGACGAAAGAGCGCGGCTCCACCAGAGTTCACTCTCTGAATAACGTCAACCGAGTTCTCCAAGTGCTGCACCAAAGCAACGTAAGTTTAAAGCATTTCGCTGTCCCTGTTCCTGACATTGTCTTAACTTGAAAGTGGAAAACTGGAAATTATAAGAAGAGCGTCGAGACCTTTAGTTAGAACGTAGCCCTTAAAGCTCAGAGTATTTTAGCCATTTTTTGTTTTGCAGTTGTTTTTAATAAACATATATAGGGCTGAGGACTGTGCAGTATAGCGTGTCATCTCCCTTTTTGTTTAAGCACAAAATGATGAACTGAATTATAGTTTATTTTAACCGACTATATAAACATGACTCCATTAAAAAAAAAATAGAAAATGGGTCACACAGGCAGAGAAATAGCACAGATACACATGATCACATGTTTTTATGGTTGTTCTGGGTGTTTCTATGACCTTAGTCTTCGCAGTAGAACATTTGAACAGTGCAAATGGTTTTAAATAAGGTTTTAAAATCAATAACCACTTTGTAAAAGAAATGAGGGACGCATTAGTCTGTGTGAACTGTACACACAATCATCCACCGACACCACCTGCACATTACAGGAACTCGGCTGGGAGTTATCGCCACATCCCCAGTCCACAGTCCTGACCTCAAACTAAGACATTTCCACACGTTTGGGCCATTAAAGGGGTTCCTGGGAGGCCAGCGTAGCGTTTCAGACATGAACCAAGACAGTCAGATCATTACGAAAACTTTCTACCTTGATGGTATTCAAGCACTAGTGAAAGACTGCGATAAGTGCGTTAGCGAACTGATTATCATGAGTCCCGCTTTGACTTGAACGCCCCTCGTAAAATGGTGTTATAACCTATCTACAAATAACTGTATAAACATTAGAACTCCTTCATGATAAGACGGGGTAGTTTGTGTAATCCTCCTTCTCTGAGCAGACATGTTGATACGTCACCACTAGATTTTATTTTTTTTGAGTTGTGAGTTACAACCTTAATTTGAATACAGCATGTTTGTGCTAAAACCTCACCGCTCACACTTGCAGTCAAATGGTTTGAAATTTCTTCGCTGTGTGGGTGTTATATGGAAATCAGACGATAAAAACCTAACAAGCGGCTTCCGCTGTCGTTCCTCGTTTTATGCAAAGCGTAATCGCCACGTTACAGACCGACGATTTGCATGCTCGGTCGAGGAGCCGATTACTACGTTCGGACCATCGCGGAGAAATTTAAGTAGCGCTCGGATAGATGGTACATTTGGAATGCCGTGTTTATTAAATATAGGCAAAGAGAGTAATGTGAGACTTTTTAAAGAAATGTTTAAAGCTAGTTTTGGAAAAAAGTGACTGCGCTGACGTGGTCTTGAATCTTTTTGGTCAGAGGTCTTTTAACCTAGAAAGGCCTTTCGTCTTTGTGCTTTCTTTGTAACATGACAAGGTGTGGGGTTTGTTATCTTTCATTAAAGACAAATCAGAGATAAAGAGAAAGAGAAAAGTTTGGAGCAGGAGCAAATATTTGTAGCTGCTAAGTGATATCAGGACCCAACATGTTACTATAAATGGATAAGAAGTGTGGGACTGTTTAATAAATAAAGAAAAACATTTGTTAGTGTTGGCAGATCGCTCTTTTACAGGGAAAGCAGTCAACTATCCGTTGATTATTTTCGTCGAACAGCACATCATAAAGTTCTTTACTAGATGAGTCTTGTTGGTTTTCTACTTGTGCCAGATATAATGCTGATTAAAACAAGTTAATGTAAAGACAAGTTAAGTGCAGCCAGGACCTCAGTTTTGCTCTATCCATCTCTCTCTCTCTCTCTCTCTCTCTCTCTCTCTCTCTCTCTTTTTTGGTGCTTGTCTCTTTCTGTCTCTCTTCATCACTGTCCTTGATGATTTATGAGCTCCAGGATGTTGTTTTGCAACCTTGTGTGTTCACCATCAACATTGCTCAGAGACAAACAGTGCAACAAGGACAGAGTAATGAGTCTATACGTGTGTGTGTGTGTGTGTGTGTGTGTGTGTGTGTGTGTGTGTGTGTTTTCATGACTGTGCACGTATGCGCGTGTCTGTGTGTGTGTGCACCGACCTGTGTGCGTGTGTATTATGTGACTTTTTAAAGCTCTAAACTATCAGAGGTCCTCAGAAATATAGGTCGGTGTCGTATGTCCTCATAAGCACCCGGTCCTCATAAAATTAACAAAAAAATATATATAAAAGAGTCTAAATATTTGCTTTGGCCCATTGAGGTAGAGGTTAGTGTTTGTTTGATTTAGTTGGAGTACAGTTTTAATTGTCTACAGTGATCATAGCAAGGTCCTCACAATGACGAATAACCTGAAAGTGTGTGTGTTTTGTGAAACATAGTGGTGAGCACAGGACCACAGAGATCTTGCCCCCATCAGTGTTTATTTCCTTTACTTTTATGTTTGGTAAAGCTTTATTGCAATCACAAACATGCACATGCACACGCACACGCGCACACACACATACACACACACTCAGGCAGCAACTGTCTGTTTGCAACAATCACTAGTTTTGCTTTTGGTAAAACACAAGGCTTAAAGTTTTAACTGTTTCCAACTGTTTCTTTATTAAACACTTCACACATACACACACACACACACACACACACACACACACACACACACACACACACCTTTATTTAGAGGTGAAATCTAAGATGTATCATTTAATTCCAGAGTAATTAGCGTAATAACGAGCTAGAAGAGTAATAGTGATTAGATTTCCGTGTTGTCGTTAATCATCTTTACGAAGCATTCTGATTGGCTGCTTCTTTTTACCTGAGTAGTGGAGGAATGAACAGGATGAGAGTGTGATACGTCTTTGATGTGTATTGGTACGTGATGACTAACGCGCACACACACACACACACACACTGTATGTGCAGGTGGACCTGGTGAATATCGGCGGGACGGACATTGTGGATGGAAATCATAAGCTGACGCTCGGGCTCATTTGGAGTATCATATTACACTGGCAGGTGAGAACTTGCATCAACACACACACACACACACACACACACACACACACACACACACACACACACACACAGTTTTCTGTTGACTGTATTTGACACATTTGTCATTTAATATATGAGGATCATTAACACCACTATGTTGTGTGTGTGTGTGTGTGTGTGTGTAGGTTAAAGACATCATGAAGGACGTGATGTCCAGTCTGCAGCAGACGAACAGTGAGAAGACGTTGCTGAGTTGGGTCAGAAACTGCACGCGCGGCCGGAGCGACGTTAACGTGCTCAACTTCACCACCAGCTGGACGGACGGCCTCGCCTTCAACGCCATCCTGCACCGCTTCAGGTAACACACACACACACACACACACACACACACACACACACACACACACACACACACACATTTATAAGTCTGTGACATTCAGTGTCTTTTCCTATAGACTTTTCATTCAGTTCACTCTGTGTCTTTTATTCATCCCGTCTTATCTCGTCTTATCTCGTCTTATCTTGTCTCCCTTCTCTTTTCATCTCCTCCTCTCTCCTCCCTTTGTCCGTCCTTTCTCCTGTCCAGAAATCGTCTTTCATCTCTTGTCTCCTACTTTCATCTCATGTTTTCATTTCTCTTCTCTTGTCATCACGTCTCGTTTCATCTCCTTTCCATCTCTCCTCTTTTATATATATATTTTTCAATCATCCGTTTTTCTTCTTGATATTGTTTCAGCTTTTTGAATTATTGTTTTATTTTGTTTCTCCTTGTTTCGTTTTTTCACTCGTTTCCTCCTCTGGTCTCTCTCTCTCTCTCTCTCTCATTTAATTTCTCTCACGTTCTTGTCTTATTTATACTTTCTTTTCTCTTGTCTCATTTCTTGATTGAATTTTTAATCTTTTATTCTTTGTTTGTTCATGTCGTCTTTTTTGTTTTTCTTATTGTCTATTCCATGTGTTTTGTTTCTTCTTTCTTTTCTTTTGTATATATTTTGTCTCTGTGTTCCTTTTGCCGTCTCCATCCTTCCTTCTATTATTTATTCATATCCAGGCCATTTTTATTTATTTAATAATTTTTTTTTATTTTACCTCGACTTTCTCTTTTGTCATATCATCTTCTTGATATCTTCTGTCCCCCTTTAAATATTTCTCCTCATCTCGTTCTGTCTCTTCGTTTTAGGTCTCCTGAAGCCTCTTCTTGCCTTTGCCCGTAGCTTCTGTTCTTTAAGTCTTGTCTCCTTGTCACTTATTGTCTCGTCTTGTCTCATCTCATCTCATGTCCATCTCCTTTCGCCTCATGCAATCCGTTTTTTTGTCTTATGGTTATTCCATATTTTTTTTCTTATTCCTTTACTTTTGTATACATTTTGTCTCTGTGTGTTTTTGTCGTCTCCACCCTTCGTTCTTCATCTTTTTTCACATTCAGTCCTGTTCCAGACTTTTAGTTTTTTTTACCTCATTTTTTTCGCCTCATATTTTATTCTTGTGTGGTCTCTTCTTTTTTCCCCTCCTTTTTTCTCGTCTTTTGTCTCTTCACTTTTGGTCTCCTAAAGCCTTTTCTTACCTTTTTTTTTTTTTTTTTTTTTTTAAGCTTCTGTTCTCACATCATGTCTCCTCGTCACTTATTGTCTCGTCATGTCTCATTTCATCTCATCTCATGTCCGTCTCCTTTCGTCTCCAGGCCTCATGCCTTCCGCTGGGATCAGATTGTGGCTCTGTCTCCGGTCGAGAGACTCGAACACGCCTTTAACTTCGCCAAAGATGAGCTCAACATCGAGAAGCTGCTCGACCCTGAGGGTAAAAATCGCGCACAGATCTCTACACATGACCTCACGCTCACACACACTCACAAACATCTTACATCCCAAATTAGCAAACAAAGACGTTTCTCATACGTTTGCCGTCTCCAGATGTAGCTGTGCAGCTGCCGGATAAGAAGTCCATCCTCATGTACGTGACGTCACTGTTCGCCGTGCTGCCCAACGAAGTCACCATGGACGACATCCGAGAAGTCGAGACCCTCCCAAGGAAGTATAAGGTGGACGATGGACACCCCGTTAGCACGCAGGTAAACCGCAGGAAACGCTAACTCCAGGTTTCTAAAACACAAACAAATCCACAAGGCTAATACGAGTCCTCACTTTTCACTGGTTGAACCAACAAATGAACAGATCAACTCATAATCACAAACTTGAATGATTGACAGTTCGACTGCTTCAATATTAACCTAGGCCACATGGAAGCTCCGCCCCCTTGCCTCTGTCTCCTTCTTGTTCGGGTCTTGACTTGCGACTTGTTTGCGTTCTGTCAATGTGAATTGTGAAAGTTTTGTGTTTGGACACAATTTATTCCATTATTGTTGTTGTATACAGGATTTAAGGCTAATGTTGAAGGCGTATCTGGCTAGCATGAGTTAACTTTATTAATTAGTAATGATGACCCAAAGGTTTGAAATAAAAACATAGAAAATGTTTACCAGAAAAAGGTTTAATAGACGTATTGAAACCTTTAAGGGTAATGATCATTAGAAAGGGAATTAAGATGCTGTTAGTGGTTAGCGAGGACGTGCTCTCAAACGTTGCGTCAAACCAGTCGAGGTAGAAACTGGAGTGAAACTGGTGTGTGTACAGAGTTTTACTTCATCCCTCACGTAGCTACTGTAACATCTAGGTGAACTTGTTTCACTTGTAAATCATTTTCTTTCATGTAAACTTTAGAGACGACACGGTGGCGTAGTGGTTAGCACTGTGGTCTCGCACCTCCACGGTCAAGGATGCGATTACGGCCTCAGGTCTGAGTGCGCGGAGATTGCATGTTCTCCCCACGCTGCTTCCGGTTTCCTGCCAAAGACATGGACAGACAGGCTAATTGGTGTTTCCAAATTCCCCAGTGTGTGTACTTATGCACTGAGATGGACTGGAACCCCTTATCCTGGCTAGGGCCCCCCCGAGTCCCCTCCTGTGACCCCGTGTAGGATAAGTGTGTGAGTAAACTTTTGTAGAGTCGAAATCATAACTAAAGCAGGCACCTGGTGATCAATGTAAATGTTGATCAAGTGTATCGCTTAAAGATTTGTATTTAACACAGTTAGAATCCATTTATAGATCAGAATGCATTTATTTTTTTAAACCAAACTTTTTTTTGGACAACAATTTTATTTATTTCTCCTCGTACAAATTACCACGTTTTTCCAGAAAATAGAAAAATGCGTCCATCTTCTGCAATACGCTTGCAAAATACTCGTCTTTTGCAAGACTATCAGTGCTTCTTTATCTTGAGAGTTTTATGAGCAGTCGGTGCAATACTGCCACCTACTGGACTGGAGTTTAAAGCAGGAAAAAAAAATTGTAAAAAGTATGTAAGACGCAGGACGTTAAAACGATCAACAAAAAAAGTTACACAACATTTTTGTGTCTGTTAGATACTTTTACTATCTTTTAATATTTCGAAATCTGTAAGAATTATAGCCGTTTGAGACGAATCAATCAGACAGTCAGTAATAATTAGTGCTAATGAATTGAATTGAATAGAAAATCGCAAAAAGCAAAAGAACTGAATCGAATCAACGGTCCTACCCATGATTCACATCTTCTAACAACAGACATGTTTATGTGGCTTTCTAAGTTAAAGTAATTTGCTTAGCTTGGAGAAAAGGCGCACTTTACGGTTACGGAGGCAGAGCGAGAACAAAGAAGACTTTGTAACGCCTCGCAGAGGAAAGTCAGGATCCTGTAAATCCCGAGCCTGGCTCTTTAAAAACTCCAGCAGTGAACGGGCTCCCGAGCGGCGCTGCTGTTTACATTATATTACATTTACTCTCTTCATTCAGCTGACGCGGCTTTTATCTTAGCGGAGTTACAGCTGAGACACAATACAAGCCCAGGGCGGAGCAGCTGGAGGATAAACGCTGTGGTAAAAAGTGTTTACTAGTGGCGGAGACGCTTCTAAGGTTGACTTCAGACTTTTTATGGGTTTGATTTCATTCGTCTGTAAGATATTAAACACTCTGTTTACTAAACACTGTAAAAGATTGTGAATTTCAGTGGAGCCAAAGCATGAGAAAAAAAAGAGCGATATTGTCAAAAAGTCAATGTCATTTTCTGCTGATTTTATTTATACCACAGCATGGTTCTGTTCTCAATTCTGATTGGTTGCAATCTTTTTATTTTCTATAACATCATCTCTCACAGTACAGCGATACCTCGAAATACGCCTTAAACATTTTTCGCCTTAAGAACTGAAATTTTGCACGAGCCAAACTGAACGTCTGCTAAGTCGTGTGTACATCCGGGAGCCGTTCAAAACTTTTTGCATCATTGGAAAGCCATTATTTTTTTGCCTTTTATGTAAGATTTAGTGAAGACATAGCGCCATGGTTTTCCAAGAATGTTATCAAGGACGGTAGCAAGAAAAAAAAAAGGGAGTTTTGTTTTTAAAGCAGCCGGTGCCAAGAGGAATCATAAATTAAGGTTGAGTGAGGTTTAATGTCCGTTTCATATTTTACTTTTTTCTAAATATTTTGATTGTTTTTCTACGCAAAAAATAAATAATTAAAGTGTTGAAAATCGGTAATATTGGTAATCTTTATAGGTGGCTGGAACGGATTATCTGCATTTACATTATTTCCGATGGGACAATGCGTTTAGCAATAGAAAAGTTCGCCTTATGAACTCGCAGTTGGAACAGATTTAATTCGTATGCCAAGGTCCCGCTGTAGTTCTGCCTGTCAGTCACATCCCATGTTTACTGTATGAACTCAATGCGCTTGTTTCTATAGTAACAGTTCGATCACATGACCAGAATGATGGACACATCATTTAGCAAAAATAGTAAACATATGTCAAAATTGTTGCTTTATTTTACAAAGAAAATGTGTTAATCAACAAATCTTTAGTAAAATATGTGTTCTTTTTTATATTTAAAATATATTTATATATATTCTATATATATATAGAGAGATTTTTTTATGGTTAAAAAATAAAACTTATTAAAAAATATTTAACACAGAAAACAAAATCTATATATTTTAAGATTTAATACAAAATAATATTGTGTGTAAAAATAATTTAAAGTAATAATAAAAAAAAAATTTCTAATAAATAATTTTTAGCCATTGTTAGTCAGCAGTGTTAAAATTTAATAATGAAAATTTTGTTTTTTTTAAATAAAAAAAATACATGAAATTTGTCAATTTTACAATTTTAAAATTAAATAGAAAATAATTAAACAGTACTTCAAATGCTACTTGGCAGTAATGTTGCATTAAAATAATGAAATTGATAAACTGATAAATAATAATTTTGAAATAAAAAGTGCTATTTTTACAGTTAATTCAATTTATATTGATACAAATATTCAATATTTAAAATTGACAAAAAATGTTGATGCACATTTTAGCTGATTCTTTGCAGCAATGTTGTAATGGAAAAAAGTTTGTTTTATTAATAATAAACAAGTATATAATACATTTATATATGTTTTTATATTCAAAGTTATTTACAGAAAATTCCAAATATTTAACAATAAGTTTTCAGTTTTTGAAAATTAATAGTACAACTTTAATAACTTTACCTTTAAATCAGCTGCTTGCACTCAAATATTAATTATTTAAAAGTAAATAAAATAAAATAAAGTATGATATTAATGATAGCTTCGACATCTTGCACAGACACAGTTCATCACAATGTCAGTGTTTGACATCATATGGGTCAGGCCTAGTTTAGAGGTGCAGTTTCACAGGAAGGGGCTGGCGGGGTGGGCGAGGTGGCGTGAGCGAAGCCCTGCGGTTACACATCTGCCCCAGTGGTGTGGAGACTGAGTCAGAACCCGGCCCTCCCTCCCTCCCTCCCTCCCTCCCACACGCGCTCGGCTCTCTCGCTTCACCCGCTACTGCTGTTTTTCCGCTGGCGAGAATGAGTCACCGTTTTCACTCTGTCCACCATAGTGGAACCACACACACACACACACACACACACACACTTACAAACACATAAACACAGTGCTA
>JAQMYG010000015.1:23916409-23928501 GCA_030014215.1 Clariallabes teugelsi
GCTGTAATGTAATCGCATAGGCTGACATCGCGATTGCGATTGCGATATTATTAATCGTGCAGCACTAGTGTGTATGTGTGTGTGTGTGTGTGTGTGTGTGGGTAGATGCTGACTCTTTCTAAAATCCAGCCAGCAACCAAAATACTCCATTCAAATAAATACAAACCAGAACATCAGAGTTTATTACAAATCCATGTGAAAGTTATGTGAATGAAAAGTTGTGCGTTATATTTTATTTTTTAATCAGCATAAAAAGTTGCCAGCTGCCTTCAAAATAAGAACTCGATAATAATAACAACAATAACACCACCACTACCAGCAACAAAAAAAGTAAATAAAACTACTAAAAACAACAGCAAGAATAGACAAAAACAACAGCAGCAATAATATTAATAACTACTGTAGATATGCCCGCGACTTGGTTCACATGGATTTTAATTGCACCCTAAAAAGTGCGTTTTTAAAAAATGTACAGCGCCATCTGTTGAATTTTGGAATGAACTAAAATTTATACGTGTTATCGAGAAGTGCGCGGAATGAAGGTGAGCGATCGTGTTTATTAAGTAGATTCCATTTGCCCACTCATAAGCGCGTATGAAAAAATGTACAGCGCCATCTGTTGAATTTTGAGAAGAAGGTTTATCTATTTATTTATTTATTATTATATACACTGTAAGGGTGTTTTCCATTTAAATGACAGACAAAAATTCCAAAAAACATCATGACGCCTTAAATTTTTTTTTCACAAATATCAATGTACAGACACGCCAACTTTGTAGTTTTATTATATGTAAGATGGCAAAAAATAATTATCTAATAATAATAATAATAATAATAACAACAATAAAAAATAATAGTAACGAATAACAACAAAACAACATCTGCAACAACAGTAATAATAATATTAATAATAAAAAATAATAGTCACTAATAATAATAATATTAATAATAACTTTTAAAAATAATTATTAATTATTTATTAATGTGATGCAATTTATTAACTTTTTTCTAGTTTGTTATATTTTGTTACTTCTCCTTTTATGTTTTTTATTCTGTGCAGATGAAATTTACCATTTTGAAAGTTTTGTTTGTTTGATTGTTTATTGTTTTAGATACTGTTCTTTATTTTGTATTTACATTTTTTGTGGGTTATTTCACACAATTAATTGTTACTTTTTTATTGCTTTTTGTTGCTGCATATTATTTATTGTAGCTCATTTATTTATTTTTACTTTGTTTTAATTGACGTTTTTAATTTTATTTCACATATTGCGCTTAATTGCAGAAAGTCTTTCGCCTCATCTATTATGCTTTTGTTTTTGTTGTTTTTCTTGTTGTGTACAGTATTTTTTGTAACTTTAGTTTCGTTTTATTGTCTGTTGTTTGTAATTTCAATTTAGAAACAAAAAAACAAAAGGGAGTTTTGTGGTTAAATGCTAAACTTTTGAATTACAAAACAAAGTGCAGAATCGTTATGATGAGATAAACGTACATTTTATAAAAGCTGCGTCATTTAGTTTTTTTATTAAATATTACCAAATGCACATTCATCACCATTTTATTGACTTTCTCTCCTCATAAATAGCACTTTGTTTAGTTTAGTTTAGCCGTGGACTCGGTCTCCTTGGCAGCTGTGTACACTCTAGCCTCGGTGTTAAAACTCTCACACTAGTAAGATGGATCCCTAATGAACGGCAGTAAATTTCAGCGAGAGAATCACCTTCATCGCTCCAGATCGCGGCTATAGTCTGTATTTTCTTACTGAACCCACATCTGCATGTTGCGTAACGTTATTAACATAAGTATTATCCAGAAATCTTGGGTGTGGTGTTGTGTTTGTCGCCATTTAATCAGGCACACAATGGGAGTGTCTTCCTCAGACAACACCTTGCTTTATAAAGAACCACAATGGTATTTACACCATGAAGAAAAACCTGCTCCTATTACACTTACACAGTCACACACACACTTTCTCTTGACATTTTCATTCTGGAATTTAGTTGCATTTGGAAATGTCAGTCACTTAATGGGTGTGTGTGTGTGCTTGTGAATGTGGATATTTTTAGAATTGTTTTTACTTGATAAGGAGTACAGCCAAGAGGTTAATAATGCATGACAGTTACGGTGCAGTGACTCTAAGCCCAGCTCTATCAGCAAGGTTTTACTGGGAATACTATCATAACCAGGAGGTACCAGCATACACATCCTAAATCCAGCATGGCATTAGACACGTGAGATGTTCCCACCCACTAAACTCCGTCCACCCTAGACTCTTCTTTTCACCCTTCTCACTTTGTGTCTTTCTATATAAACCCCTTTTTGTTGTTGATTTGCTCTCAATCTTCCTGTCCACCTCTGCAGCAGGGATTGGCCGGAGCGCCGGAGGAGGTGGGCAGATCGCCAACCGTGGCGTCGAGCATGGACAAGGAGATCGGTTTGGAAGGAGGCACGGAGATGGATCTGGACTCCTATCAGGTCACGCTGGAGGAGGTGCTGACGTGGCTGCTGTCCGCCGAGGACGCGCTGCAAGTCCAGGACGAGGTTTCTAATGACGTGGAAGAAGTCAAGGATCAGTTCCATATACATGAGGTACCTCAGCTACAGTTCTATTCTAAACATTGATGTAGAAATATGCTTTGCAAATGATGAAGCATCAGGTCAACTTTGATTAACCTTGACTTGCTCACTTGGCTAAGAGGAAACTTGCGTAACCAGTTCAGTAGATAATTCCACTGAGGTGCTGTGGATTTGCACCTGCTCCTGCTGCCAATTAGAAGAACATGCCTTGTGCTCATCCCAACAAAGAAGGTCCTATCAAGTCGTCTAGTACTGTTTGTCTCTGCTCTTCTGTACCTGTATCTGGTAACGATTTGTAGTCCACGATCCACCAGGTTCCCTTTACAGTCTGGTTCTCTTGTTGCCTCTGGCTTCCAGTTTGATGCTAATCACAGCTATTCTGACTATCTTGAAAATCTGGAGAAACAGCCAGGCTTGTGAAGATGATGAGAGGTCACCTTGTCTCTCTTCAGACTGTAAACACCTCCTGTTTTCTCTGAAAAGAATGTGTAGCCTCTTTGGCTCCCTCCTCCTCTCAGAGTACACGGTCACAACATGCAAGGAATGTCAGGAATTCCATGGAACGAAGCAGCTCCAAACCCCCAAACTCTGAATAGAGTGGTAGATGTAGGGGATGGGAGGGTGGGGAAGGTGTTCTGAAGGCGGGGTGGTAACGAGGTAGTGGGAACGTTTACATTCCTAATGGTAAAGGTGAGGGATAATCGGCCAGGATAGATAAACAGAGATTTGCCAGTTCTCTGAGGAATGGGTTTTTCTTGAGTGCTGAAGGTGAATGGTTTGGAATTCCAATTTTCCCATTCTGGTGCTACTACCAGAACCAATAGATTATCATAATGTTTTTTTTTTTGTATATTGGCGCATATACCAAATATTGTATGGGTCATGGTATATCTTGGAATCTCGGTATATCAAAGCAAATTTGAAGATGATAACTTCATCGTTCTTGGTAAAGTGTGAAGGCTGTTTGCAAGCCATGGGTGGTCCAGAGAACAATCCCCGGTCCTCTTGGAAGGTCTGGCGCTCACTTCCTCTGATCCACGGTGTGGTCTGTGGAAGGTCTGGAGGTTTTCCGCTACTTGACATCCCACTTCCCGTTTCTGGTAATAATAGGGCATGTTGGGGAAAGTGTTTGTTATGGTCAGTGGAGAAGGTTGAACACCTTGTCATTATGTAAAACCAATCTTTCTTGGTCTCGGTTTGGTGCGGCTTGCATTTTTAAAACACATTTAGCACAAATCTTATTCCATGGCTAATGAAACCGTTTTTACACAAGATGAACTCCACGTTTGAAGGTAGGCTTGACCTCCATAAGTATTGTTGAGCTACTTGAGCCTCGGTACTTAAGGAAAATCATACTAAGTGTATGTCCAAGTGGATGAATCAAGTGGCGGCCATGTTGCAAGTCTGCGAAATCAAGCTCCTACACCAAGCAGATTAATTCAAGTGTAAAAACTCCTTAGAGACAACAAAATCTTTTTTAAATAATCTGATTAAATAATAATCCAAAATTCGGTATGATGTAGAGATGGCAAATGTGATGTCACTCAGGTTAATGATGATAAACTTCCGAGTCAAATCAGTTTCTCATTCCAAAAGCGGATCAAGACCACCTGGCTCGATTCTGCTCCTCGCCCCCAGTGTGTTTTTGTGTTTCTCGCGTCACTTGTTGGGTTCCACCCCAGCCATCCGTTCTAACATTCCAAACGCTGTGTATGAGAAAGAACCCTTAGTGTCACACTTCCTGTGGAATAAGGGTTAAAAAACATTGAGAACCTTTCTATCTGAAAGTAGCCAGTTTTCTGGTACCTGGTTCAGAACCTGCGTCTCTTACACAGTTCTCCGTGCGCAAACTAAAACTAACAGCTTTACACAGTGAATTAAAGAGATGGAGAGTTTTTATTCTCTCTCTCTCTCTCTAACTCTCTCTTTCTCTTTGTGTGTGTGTGTGTGTGTGTGTGTGTGTGTGTGCTATCTGTCACGTTCGGCCGACTCCCAGAGATCTGCCCTCACCGTGTTTTGTTCTGAGGTTGCCATGGTTGTTCTGGGGTGAAGTGACCCAGAGCACACCTCCTGGCACCGAACAACACGAGCACTTAGGCGCTCAAACACTCCAGACAAATCAGCTGGCTCGGTTTTCTTGGAAGGCAAACACTGTGGACCTCTTTCAACTTAGCAGCGTGTGTCTAAATCCACTAATTAACAAAGACTAAAACTAAGAAGTGATGCACTGAATGGAGAATTTTTTTTTCTTTTCTCCTTTTTTTTCTTTTTTTTTGTTTAAGTTGATTTGAGGTTAATTTGTCATATTCAGTGTCACGAGTGCTGATGTAATACTACTGTTATTTTTGTAACATGGTCTAGAAAAGGACATAAGGATTCTTTAGGCACGATTGATTTGTACCTTGCCCATTAACAATGGGACCCCCCCCCCCCCCATCACGCTGATTGGACGAGACATCTATCACTCATAATATACAGGAAATACTGCAGCCTCACAGACATTTAATTGCTGCAGTACTTCTTGTATGTCTTGAGTGACAGATGTCTCTTCCAATCAGCGATAAGAATTTCAATTGCAAACTATACCTACCCTTTCCGGTTTGACTGAATTGTCATCGTGATTTCTCATTTGGTATTTTGTTTTCAGTTTCATCTTGTTTATGAGTTTGCTATTTTTTTTAATAAATATTTATTTTGGTTTTGGTTTTATTTTATTTTTGTATTTATTTATTTTGTTTTTATTTTGTTTTTGAATTTGCTACTTTGCTTTTGTTTTTATTTTGTTTTTAAATATTTTTTCATTTATTTTGTTTTTGTTTTTATTTTGTTTTTGAATTTGCTATTTTGTTTTCTGGTTTATTTTGTTTTTGAAATTTTATTTATTTATTTTGTTTTTCGTTTTTATTTAGTTTTTGAATTTGCTACTTTGTTTTCGTTTTTATTTTGTTTTTGAGTTTGCTACTTTTTTGTTTTTATTTTGTTTTTAAATATTTTTTGTCATTTATTTAGTTTTTGAATTTGCTATTTTGTTTTCGGGTTTATTTAGTTTTTGAATTTGATACTTTGTTTTCGTTTTTATTTTGCTTTAAAACTTTTTAAATACATTTTTTCATTTTTATTTTGTTTTTATTTTGTTTTGTTTTTGAGTTTGCTATTTTGTTTTTGTTTTGTTTTTGAATTTGCTACTTTTTTTGTTTTTATTTTGTTTTTAAATATTTTTTGTCATTTATTTAGTTTTTGAATTTGCTATTTTGTTTTCGGGTTTATTTAGTTTTTGAATTTGATACTTTGTTTTCGTTTTTATTTTGCTTTAAAACTTTTTAAATACATTTTTTCATTTTTATTTTGTTTTTATTTTGTTTTGTTTTTGAGTTTGCTATTTTGTTTTTGTTTTGTTTTTGAATTTGCTACTTTTTTTGTTTTTATTTTGTTTTTAAATATTTTTTGTCATTTATTTTGTTTTCGTTTTCATTTTGTTTTTGAATTTGCTACTTTGTTTTTATTTTGTTTTTGAATTTTCTTTTTTAAATTTATTTCGTTTTCAGTTTTATTTTGTTTTGCACTTCTCGGCCCCCTGTAGGATTATAGAGGAACAGTAACATTATCCTCAACATTTCAGGCAACACATCAAACGCAAACATATATAGATTTAAAAAAGTAAGAAAAAAAAAGATTTTAGACTCAGTGTGGCGACACATGAATTGCCACTCGAAATAATCACTATACCATGTTTTTTTTGGTGCAAAACAATAAAGATCATCATAAAAAGCCGTTGAATCTTCGGGTTCTTGATGCCTAAAACTCACACTGTACAGTACAAGTTGCCGTATATATTTGTAGCAAATGTATTTTCATCATTTTTGTCTGTATTCAGCTGTGGATTTTCCTTGAGCGTGCTTTCCATGAACACTTCCTTCAGTCTCCTGCATCATCAGATCCCATCAGGACTCAGGACTGGAATTCAGTCGCTCGATATCTGCAGATCAGAAAGGCAGCATTGTGTTCTCACGCTGTATCGTGTGATAGGGATCATCTTGGGATTCGCTTTTCTGTCCGGCCGCTGATGATATCTGTGCGCTCAGGCTTTTAGCGCAGATTGAAAAGAGAGACTCGAGATGAGGTTTTTAAATTTTTTTTATCGTGACGTTCGCTTTACTCCTTTATTGTTTCCTATCAGATTCTACGAAAGATCTCCTGAGGATGTCTGTAACCTGAATGAGAACGCACACTGTGCTCTGAGATTCGGGAGAGATGTCTGTAGGAATTCTAGTGCAAACTAGAGTTAAAAGCGGGGTGTAGTCAACATGACACTGGTGTAATGACTACCACGTGTTTAACAGCTCTCTTAATTACAGGTCAGAAACGGTGAAGGACGCCGTAGTCTCGGGGTGTCTCTTAAAATGCGTTTCAGTGAAATTACTGCAGTAGGTCTGAAAGCAGGCTCTGAAATATGAACGTATAACGCATAAGGCGTTAAACAGGACGTTTTAGAAAAATAATCAATGCCATGCAGCAACAGAATCTCTCAATTTATCAAAAATGATAGAGATTTATTTATTACTACTCATCACACCGTACTCATCACCAGCCAATAATTTTTCTCTTTTTAAAATGGTAATAATCTGACAAGTTGTATTATTATTATTACTATTAATAATAACAATCTGCATATTGTTTTTTTTTTTTACTGGCACTGGAGACTCCTTCTACAAGAAATATGCATAATAATAAACATCTCCTTACAGAACGCATTTCAATTTCAAGCTTCTTTGTAAAATAATGGCTTTAAATCCGTTAGTCTTGGAGCGTCGTGGTTGTAGGCAAATCGCTTCAGTGAAGTCGTTGCTATAGAAACGCTAACATATTAGCAGCAAGGGTGTTCATGTAAATCTGTGATCTGAGTTACAACCAGTGTAAATGAATATTGGAATAGGATCAGCGTTAATGGTTAAAGTGTTAAAGTTTGAGCCAACCTTTTCTGACATATGAATGTTTTTCCCTCCCAGGCGTTTATGATGGAGCTGACGGCTCACCAGAGCAGCGTGGGTAACGTGCTGCAGGTGGGAAACCAGCTGATCGCGCAGGGCAACCTGAGCGAGGAGGAAGAAGAGGAGATCCGCGAGCAGATGACTCTACTGAACTCGCGCTGGGAAGCTCTGCGTGTGAACAGCATGGACCGCCAGGCCAGGTATACACACACACACACACACATATGAGGGGGCACATACACACGCTTTGACACAGAGAGTGTTTATGTTTTTGTTGCACCAGAAGTGGGCGTGGTCTAAACAAAATATGCACAGAGTTCTAAAGACGAAATTTTATATTGCAAAACGCATTTTCCCATAGGAAATAATGTAAATGCAGATTATCCGTTCCAGCCACGCAGAAATATTACCAGCTTCCAACACTATAAACAATCAAAACATTTAGACACGACATTTAAATGAAGTAAAATATTTAAAAAATATTTAACTTAATATTAATTTATGATTCTTCTCGACACCGGCTGCTTATATATAAAAATCACGCGCATAACTGGTTTCAAAATGAGACTGGGTGTCGCAAATCCAAGCATCCTGATACTTTAATGTTAAGAGAAAAATGAAACGAGAGAAAACGGTCACCATATAAACCCAAAGGGGCCAATACTTTTATCCTTCGTGAAAATGCTGATCATTTTGAGTGCAAAGCTTACCAGGGAGCTGTTCTGCATTTTCAGATGTTTTGGCACACTCTCTCCACTGGGTCGAGCATTCAAGCACCATGTTGTTACGTTGCCTATGTAGGGAGCTTGCGAAGTGAAATATTTGCCCTAGAAACTAGAAACTGTTTCTGCAGTCTGTTTCTCCATTGAATTTGAGTCGAACCCTTTAACCTCTGCTTTGATCGTCGTCCCAGACTTCATGAAGTCCTCATGGACCTCCAGCATCAGCAGCTCCAGCAGCTCTCTGATTGGCTGAAAGAGACGGAGGGGCGGATCCGTAAAATGGAGACGGAGCCGATGGCGGCGGACATGCCGGGATACCTGACTCGGATCGAGCAGCACAGAGTAAGAGATGTTTATGTTAGAAGTGTAGAATGTGTGACCCTGAGGTCTGAGCTGATCAGCTGAACAGTGTGGAACTTCAGGAGGTCTATACGGTTCTGTTGTTGAACACCACGTCTGCTCCCTGACCGCGTCCTTCGTGTTCGTCAGGCTCTACAGGGTGACCTGGAGGCCGAGCAGGTCAAGGTGAACTCCTTGACTCACATGGTGGTGGTGGTGGACGAGAACAGCGGCGAGAGCGCCACCGCCGCTCTGGAGGACAAACTTCAGGTACGGACAGATATAATCCTTTTTTTCTCCTACCTCAAACTCACTCTGTTTCACTCCTCCTCTGAGCACACCGTTTCTGTGTTGAGTTACTTTTGAGCCACGTCCCTCCAGAGAACAGCAGAGCTGAGATAAAAGCCTTTAGAAGGAGCTGCTTCTTATATGAGGTCACATTAGGGGGAAACATCTAATCAGCTTATTTAAAGGGATAGTTCTGTTTTTTTTTTTTTTTTTTCTTTTTTCTTTTTAAGTTTGTCTTAAATCAGAATTGAGGTTCATATACAGTAAGTACATTATATCATCATGTCTTGGTCATTGTAAGTTTTCCTGCTCTGCACACCGAACGTGAGGGAGGGGGTCTATTCCTTTAACATTTAACATTAACATGAAGCTCTATGTAACTTTACATTTTGATATAAGAAAGAGAAGAGAGAGAAAGAGAGAAGAAAGAAACTAGTTAAAAGTTAAGCAACAGGATCTTGTCTCGGATATTTTGCAATATTAAAATGGTTAAAAGGTGCATTGTTTAGTAAAAAGTGTCGTTAGTAAATAGTTTTGGTGTGAA
Source organism: Clariallabes teugelsi (assembly GCA_030014215.1). Lineage (NCBI taxonomy): Eukaryota > Metazoa > Chordata > Actinopteri > Siluriformes > Clariidae > Clariallabes > Clariallabes teugelsi. The sequence continues at coordinate 23,925,868 of JAQMYG010000015.1, forward strand.
AGCTGCTTGTCCTCTTACAGAACACCGCCAAAAGTTTCGTCCTTTTTTCCTTTTCTCCTTGCCTGTTCTTGTGAATAGTTACTTAATTAAACATTACACGCAAGAGTCCAGGATTCGCTGCGACGAGGCGTTTCCTACTCTCCTATTCTCTCTTTCTCTCCAACCTCGTTTGTAACGACAAAGCGCGCGAGTGTTTTATAGCGCTGCCAGTGCTGTCGTTCGCTCTGTGGCCTGTAATGAAACACGGCGCTCTTTGAACCTTAATGCCTGTGTTTGTCTGCCGAAGCTCACAAAGGATTACGGCCTTAAGGGCTGACAGGTGGAAAAAAAAAGCGCCTGTCTACTTACTGCGCTCGAAGGATGTTCTCCATCTCCGAGCTGAGAGTGAGAGTGAAGTCGCCGTGATCTCGGAGCTGCGCGACTGCTGGCCTTTTAACGCAGAGTGAAACTTTAAAGTGCTTGTACGATAAAGAGCATTGAGCAGAAACAAACCACGTCAGATTCATATGTTTCATACGTGACACTTCAAACTGTTTCAATCAACCAGGCCACTTATCCCCAGTGAAGAGCAATCTTAATGCTTCAGCTTACCGTACCAGAACATCTTTGACAATGCTGTACTTCCAACTTTGTGGCAGCGGTGTGGAAGAACTCGACCGGCCCTAACACAGAGCCCTGATCTCAACCCCATCGAGCACCTTCGGAATGAACCGGAACTGGAGATTGCGAGCCAGACCTTCTCGTCCAACATCATTCCCTGACCTCATAAATGCTCGGATTGAGAGTAACTCGTTCTGCGAGTGTTTTGCAAGACGAGCAAAACTTTTAAAATGAATTTTAACTTAATAAACGAGCAAGGTCTGGACATGTGAGTGATATGCTTGGGATTTGTCTGCCGAACGTCAAATGTTTACTACTGAGCCAATGGTTCCTTCTCTCTCTCATGCTTCGGGATTATGGGTAATCTTCTCCTATGCTCAGTCCCAGTGTGCGTGCGTCACTCGTATAGTCAACATCTGTGCGTGTGTATTGTTTATTATAATATTGTTATAGAACGGAAACTCTGCTCTGTCGGGATCGTTTTCGAACGTAAAGTGCAGGTTAGTTTGTTTTATTTTTGCTTTATATTTTGTATCAATTATTTTTATATTAATATTTTTGGGTTGTGGAACGGATTATCTGAGTTTCCATTATTTCTTATGACGGGAATTTGCTTTGATATGCGAGTGTTTGGATTACAAGCAGACTTCCAGAACAAAATATGCTCACAATCCAAGGTTACAATGTACAGTATATATATTCAGATATGACATCATTGCAGGTTTGGTCAAATACTTCTGTCCGTATAGTGTACCTATAGCTACTTACAGAAATAGCTACTAGTAAACACGATGACTATGCGTTCTTGTTCGCACGAATTTCTGTTAATTTGAGACTAGTGCGTGCTCTGGTAGTTACTGAGAAATGTTTTTCATGCCAATAGTACACAGTGAAATTTACTCGTGTATATTCCATCACGTTTGTTTTACACTGTGATTTGTGACTACGTATTGTTCTGTGCAGTCGCTGGGCGAGCGTTGGGCCGCGGTGTGTCGCTGGACAGAGGAGCGCTGGAACAAACTAGAGGAGACGCTGCTCGTGTGGCAGCAGCTTCTGGACGATCAGGTTGAAAACATTTCAATTATGATTTCTTTGTTTCTTAGTGATGCATTTTCCTTATACGTATTTTTACGATGATTTTTTTTTTTTTTTAGAACCTGTTCAGGGCGTGGCTGGCGGAGAAGGAAAACGCTCTGAGCGAAGTGCAGACGAGCGACTTCAAAGACCCGAGCGAGATCAACACTAACGTTCGTAGATTAGCGGTGAGTAGTCTAGCTAGTGTTACTCAGAAACGCGAGGCGGCGAGGCTAAATTAGTTACAATCGACCTTTGACCTCCTCTGGCAGAGCCTGAAAGAGGACATGGCGCAGAAGCGGCGGGCGCTGGGAACTCTGTCCGAGGCGGGGCAGGACGTGGCGCAGCTGCTGAAAAGCCCCGAGGCGAGTCGGAGCATCGAGGCGGACACGGAGGAGCTGACGCAGCGCTGGGACAACCTGGTGCAGAGACTGGAGGACTGCTCCAATCAGGTAACACACAAACACACACACACACACACACACCAGTCAGCTGCTTGACGAGTGGGTGCCAATACTTTTGCATTGGTCCATGTAGATGTAGAATGCAAAATGCATTAAAAACTATGGGAAAGCATGTGCGCACACACACACACACACACACACACACACACACACACACACACATACTTGTGGTGTTGTGAGAATTTTTCAGGATGTTTTCTCTTCTCTTTGTGTTTAACACACTCGTCTACATGGTTGTCTCGTCTCCAAGGTAACCATGGCAGTCGGTGCTGCAGGGACGCCGCAGGTGCAGGACAGGGTCGTCATGGAGACGGTGGACGGTCGGACACAACGCTCGATTGCTGACCAAGAGCTCCTGCCTCCTGCGCCGCCCAAGAGACGCCACCTGGATACGGACACGGAGCTCAGGAAACTGTATGAACACACACACACACACACACACACACACACACACATATACACACACACACACACACACACACACACACACACACAC
>JAQMYG010000015.1:23951749-23967672 GCA_030014215.1 Clariallabes teugelsi
TGTATATATATATATATATATATATATATATATGTGTGTGTGTGTGTGTGTGTGTGTTTAGGTGACTAAAGGTGATCTGGAGCAGAGGCATCCTCAGCTGGAGGAGATTTTCACTCAGGCTCAGAACATCAAGAACAAAACGTCCGACCTGGACGTGCGCACCTCCATCACGGAGAAATGTGCGTGTGCTTCTCCTTCACTCGCCTCGTCGTCTCCTCATCTTTTCTTTTCTCCTCTCTTCTCTTCTCCTCTTTCCTGCACCTCGCTACATTTCACTTGATGTCGCTTCTCATTTTTTTGTACCTCTTATACTTTACCCTTATTGTTCTTCTTCATAATACTTTTTTGTGCTGCTGCCTTGTTTCTTTTTTGGCTTCTTTTTCCACTTTCACTTTTTTATTATTTTTTTGTCTACTTCAGCTTTTTTACTTACTTTTTTTGTTACTTATTTCTTCCATCATTCTCAGTCTTAGTTTCTCCTCTTCTTCTTTCTCATCCTTTTGCTTCTTAATCTTTTCTTCTTCTCCTACTTGTTCTTTTTCTTCTCTGTTCATCTTTTTTCTTGTTCCTTCTTTCTCATCTTCCCCTACTTTTTCTTTTGTTCATTCTTCTTCCTCTGTGGTGTATTTTTTTTCATCTTAGTATTTGCTTCTTCTTGCGTTCTTTTCTTCTTCTTTTTTCCTTTCTTTTTTCTTGTTTTTTCTTCTTAATCTGTTTTTGATCTTTTTCATCTTACTTCTTGCTCACTTTCCTTCTCTCCTACTTTATTTATCTGTGTCTTCTTTGTGTTCTTTGTCTCTTTTTTGCATCTTGCTGCTTCTTTATTACTTTTGCTTCTTTTTATTCTTTTAATTCCTTCACTTTTTTACTTGTGTTGCTTCTAACTTTTTGTTTTTCATCTTATGAATCGTCATGGCGACGTATGTTAACTTTATTTTTGGCTAAATCTCATTTTAATGAAACAAAGAAATATTTAAACTTCCCCTCCTTTTCCCGAAGTTGTTTTTATGATTTTCCAGAACATTCTTTTCAGAAGTCTGCTGTATTTACTTGTTTAAAGCACAGACACGCTAATACGTGAACTGACGTTTTTCGGTTCCATTTCCAGTGGAGAAAGTGCGCAGCCAATGGGACGGCACGCAGCACGGCGTGGAGACGCGGCTCCTGCAGCTGGATCACATGACGGCGCACAGCGAGCAGTGGCGGGACCAGTGGGCACGTGTGAAGGCTCTGATCGGTCACAACGAGGCGCGCTTGCACAACCTGCTTCAGACGAGCCGTGAGCCGCTCACCAAGCAGATCGGCGACAACAAGGTGAGGGAGACGGCGAACTCCATCCGGTATTAGGCCACGCCCACAGGCCTAAGCGCGGCCTGTTAGAGAATCCGCGTTTTATCACTACATCATCCGGCTGGACGCTCTGTGCATCGAACACACGTTTTTAATATCATGCCCGCAGTGCCGTGATTATCCTGTAGGAGGAGCTCCAGTTCCAGTGATTTGCCCAGGCTTGGCCGCGCTGTCTGGCTTTATGTTGATCAGATAGTCGTTTAATGGCTGTAAACGGATCACAGTGTTTTAGCGTCGTTTCACAGATCATGTTGCGCTTCATCTGGAACGCGCTCCAGGCCTCATGCTCTCAAAGCACGTCCTGATCACTTCTTTCTCTCCGACGTGGAATCAATACTTTTTTTTCCCCATTTACTTATTAAGCGCAGAGGAACAGAATGTTTTTCTCTTTCTCTCCTTCTCTCGCTGTCTCTGTCTCTCCCCCTCCTCTCTCTCTCTCTCTCTCTCTCTCTCTCTCTCGTGTCAAGGCCTTCCTGCAGGACCTGAGCCGAGAGCACGCGACCGTGGCGGCGTTTAACGAGCTCTGCGGTCAGCTGCTGCAGGATTACGCCACCGATGACACACGCAGGGTCAAAGAGGTGATGGACAAAACCATCGTTTCCTGGAACACCATCAATAACAGGTACACACACACACACACACACACACACACACACACACACTGACATCATACATGACATCAGACACTTCGGACACATCCAGAGCACAGCATGGTAATAAAAATAATCATAATTCATCATGACACACACACACACAACCAGAGCACATTGATGAGATGTCTCTGATCACACACTTCCTGTTCTTTCCTTCTTTTCCTTCCTTCCTGTCTTGTCCTTTCCCTTATTATGTCTCACGTTACTTTTGTAAACTATCACTTCCCCTTTCCTTCTTTTCCTTTCACTTCCTTTCACTTTTTGTTCTTTTTACTTTTCTTACCTTTTACTTTCTCTTTTACTTTCCTTTTCCTTCCCTTTCCTTTCTATCACATCGTCCCTTCCCTTCTTTTTCTTTCCCTTTCTTCCCTTTTCTTTCCTCGTTTTCCTTCTATTTCTTTCACTTCTTTTATCTTTTCTTCTCATACCTTTTTTCTTTTCTTTTCCTTCCATTCCCTTCCTTTCATTCCACTTTCTTTCTCTTCGCCTTCCCTTTGTTCCCTTAGCTTTTTCACTTCTTTTTCTTCTCCTTCCTTATCTTTCCCTTCCCTTATTTTATCTTCCTTTTCTTTCATTTTATTTATTTTCTTTGCTATGACATCTTCCATTCCCTTCTTTTTTCCTCTTCCCTTTCATTTCATTTCTTCCCTTCCAATTGATTCTCTTTTATTTGTTTCACTTCCTCCTTAGCTTACTTTCATTTTCTTCTTTTCCTTCATCTTTCTTCAGTTTCCCAGCCTTTTCCGTTTCTTACTTTATTCTAACTTTTTCTAACCGTTACCTCAACCTTCAATTCCCGTTGCTTTCTTTTCCTTCCCTTCCATTTCTCCTCCTTTCTTTTTTCCACCTTTCTTTCCCTTCAGAGGTGTAACAGGTCACGTCTTTGAATCCGTATCGCTCGCTACAGGGATTGAAATCACGACTTCGGCATTTCGACAGCCGTGGATTCCATCCTTTGCCGATGGCTGCTCTGAGACAAATAAAAGTTAATGAACAGAACGATGAATAGCTGTGCGTGTGTGTGTAGGTATCGGTGTGTGTGTGTCGGTGTTAACTGTGTCGTGTCGTGTCCTTTGCTCTCAGGGCGTCAGATCGTCAGGCGGTTCTCGACTCAGAGCTGAAGAACCTGCAGGTGTCCCTCAGGGAGCTCGAGGGCTTCCTCAAATGGCTACAGGAGGCGGAGACGACCGCCAACGTCTTGGCCAACGCCTCCCAGAGGGAGGAGCTGTCTCAGGACTCCGCCCACATCCGAGAGCTGAAGGGGCAACTAGACGTAAGTGGCGTGTTCGTGGTGTCGGCTCCGACACAAGCCGCGTGCGTGATCAGTAGCGTTAGCTGCTGTCGAGACAAGATGATTTATGTTGTTGAGACGTCTGAATGTGTTGAGTGTGAAAATCAGAGTGTGTGTGTGTGGTTTTAATTTATCCAAACTGTCTCCTGGCATGAAGCGGTTACATGTTGATGTAATGAAGTTGTGCTCGAGGCTGACGTGCCTGAGCGATCTGACGTGTTCTCTGCATATTAAAGTCTGGATATTATTAGAAGTGTGTGTGTGTGTGTGTGTGTGTAGATATCCGTGCACACCCTCTATTCTGGTATCACCCTGTCGCCTCTCATTTGTATATGCGTCAAGCTAAATTGGTTGTGTGTGGACGATTAAAGTAAGAATTGTGTGTGTGTGTGTGTGTGTGTGTGTGTGTGTGTTAGGAGGATTTGAGACGTATTTTACTTTAAGATTTCCCCCCCAGACATATATGCGGGAATATTATGGGATGGAAAATGCCCCGAACTTTCTTTAGTGCTAAACGAACATTCGCGTGAACAGATTTCTAGAGCGAGCAGATGGATGAGCAGCTTGCGCGCTGACCTGCTATCGCCGTAGCTTCGGGATCCGTCCGCTTCCTTACGGGGCCGGATGTTTAGGGGTCGGAGTCGCGGTGAGATCAAATGCTCGGCCTGGAGAGCTGCAGCATGACTCCGGCGAATAAAACCGATTCCCTGTAAGATCACAGTACTTTAAATTCCGCGTGTGGTTTATTTGCTTCCCGATTCAGCTCGGCGCTTAATGACCAGGCCCGCGGGGGAGGTGTTGAGTAAAGTGTACTGGAGTGGGGAGAAGATTCAAATCACCAGGAATTCATTTTAACACCCTCCCGGTGCATATTAACGCGACTGCAGCGAGACCTTCGGGGCTCGCTTTAACACCTGCCTCCAGTCTCCCGGGGTTCACGCCGCTCCGGTCCACAGCCATAGAGCGTTTCTTATTTTTATTGAAGTGTATTCGCGCGGTCAAGGGCTTCCGCGATTAGCTGGTGTGTTGAAACCAAAGATCATAGATAGATCTTAGGGGGGGTGGAACGGATCGCGGGCTCACGGATCGGGTTTGAGGTGGATAATTTTTCACAAGATCATAAAAAAACAAACAAACAACAAAAACAAAAGAGAAATGAGTTTGATTTCTGTAAGACTTTATGAAAAGGAAGCTTTGTCCAAGGTCTTAAACCGTAACCTGTTATACAGAAATCACTTTTTTAAGTCATGTTTAGACATTCAGATGGGTCTCCAGTGTGTATTTGATTTTTCCCCCCTAATGTGACCTCATATGGACCCATAGAGGGGCGTAGCTCAGCAGTAGCTCATTTACATAAACACTGAAATGGCATGTTTGAAAGAGGAGTAAAACGAACGATATGAACAAAAAAAACATTATCTGAGGGATATTTCAATTAAAAGCGCTAACACACACACTTTAAGGGATCTGTGTTAACTTTGTTATAGAGTTTGTAAAATATGGGACCTTTAATTGAGAATAAATTCTACTTTCTTTTTGATTATGTAGAAACGGGCTATTGTTCATTCACTGGTGTTCGAATGAAAAGAATGATTTTCTTTTTTTTACTCACTGTTGTATATTAACAAAAAAAAAAAAGCTAATAATAATAATTGAGCTACATTTTATATTCTCGGCCAAAAAAAAGTCTTGAGCGGTTAATTAATTGAAGACTTATTTCAGTGAAACAAAGTGATTGAGTATTCAAGGTCTAGTATTGATGTAATTTGGACTGTTTTTGTTGTAATAAGTGCTTTTTCAGCACTTCGTACTGTAGGCAGGATTTTCTTTAGGGAGATCTGGCAACCCTGACCAGCACAGAGCAAGAGCGAGGGCGAAACGTGGAGCGAGCGGAACTACAGTACAGTTTGTGCAAAAAATGAGGAATGAGGCCCAACTACTGTATATATAAGCAGCAGTACACTTTTATTTCACACTAAGATGGTTAAAGCTCACGACTATATAGGATCAACTCCGGTCCATTACACCACCACCAGATGTTCAAGGTTCTTTTATTCATCCGTAGACCGGGCATTAGCATAATCGCATAGCTGACATTTCTTGATTGATGACTTCTGTAAGCCTTGAACTTTTCATGTACATAAAAGTAGAGTATATGTAGTATTTAATTTTTGTGCAGTCTAAAGCGGTGTAAATGTGAACAAAAATGACGATTCAAATCTGAATCCTGGAAACAATTTAGTCGTCATGACTTTGCACCAAGAATGGCAAAACATTCAATTCAGTTCAATTCAAAAAACGTTATTTATCCCCATGGGAAATTCTCTGTAGAGACTGTGTAGTAGGTTTTCTCAGTTGAATATGAAAAAAAAATACCGCTGATTATCAACACGAGAATGAATGGCGCATTGTCCAAATGTTAGTTGATCTTGGAGCTAAACTACTGTATTTGCTTTGGGTGAAAGCGCCATCTAGCGATCATTGTGTGTCAGCGACAGCTTCCCATTCAAAACAATAGGCGGTCAAATGACCGCTGAACCGCGTTAAAAGTAGGTGACACTGGCGCGACGCTTCTAGTGTTAAGGCACGCAGAGGTAAAAAAAAATATATATATTTCAGTGGAAATACAAAATAAAAAAACATAAATAAAATACAACTGATGGAATGATGATAAATGTAATTGTGATGAGTTTATTAAACCAGGAAATTACTCGAAAACCACAGAAGTTGTCACAGCATCTGATGGTACGGATGGGAAGCATCGCGTGTCTGAGTTACACCATGAATCTAGACAATTCCGATTAATCAAACCGGGCGTACTTCATACCCGCTGCACTACATCCATTAGAACATCCAGACAGTGTGAGAGACTTTTTCCCTTTCTCCCCGAGGTTCTCAGCATGCCCATATTGTGTTCATTCAAGGGCCTTTCTCTGAGAGCAAGAGATTTCTCTGCGGAAGAGGATCCAGTAATTGGCTTTGGTTTAGCACATTTCCATCAGGACGTCCTTTCAAAACCATGAATCAGTCATCAGCCTGGCATCGTCTTGAGTTTCGGAGCTTAAAGATGAAAAAATACACCCATTGCTGCAGTTATATATATATTTTTTTTTAAAAATCCCGTCCGGTCTATAAGAATAATATAATCGCTTTATATCTAACGAGGTGGACTTGAGATTTTTCCGGAATGCATAATTCTCGATGCATAATTATCATCAAGAAATCGTTACTCTTAATGTTGAATTGACCGAAGCTATGATTAAGCAAGATAAGTGCTTCAATCAGGGTTTAATTGTCTCGGTGTGGGTTAGGCAAATTAAGCACTTCTTTCTTCTTCTACATACGGTATGTGCTCAGTGTTAATCCTGACTGGAGAATTTATTTAAAAAATCCATATCACACATTGATATGTGTTCGTGCATGCATTCCTTTCCCAGACTTTTGTGCATCGATAAATATTGTAAAGCTTTACAGTGCGTTCTGGGAATAGCATTAAAACTAGAAAAAGTGTAGATATTGATAGTAGTTTTTTTCCAAGCGAGAAGTCTAGTGTCCCGTCCTCAGGTCTGTGTGTGTGTGGTGTGTTTGTGTGTACAGAGTGTGTGCTCCGTTGCTCCGTCTGATGGATCATTTCTCTAGTCATCATCTCCCTCCTCCTCCTTCTTCACACTTGGCTACAGGATATAGATTTATTTATTTTATTTTATGTTTTAAAGCCCCGAGCCCTTTTATTCCGGCGCAGCACGTGTGAACGACGGGTCAGAGACGAGTGCTGGAGGTGATCGCGCATTCACGCCTTTTCTTCTTCGCTCTGTTTTGTTCCTTTGCTCTTTCTTTTTTTGCGCCTTACAGCTTGTGTTTACTCTTTTGACGTGTGGCTCTTTTGTAGATAGCAGCGAGATGGCATTCGTTTCATACGTTTCCAAAAAGACATAAAAGAAGTATAAATATTTCGAAAAGAGTAAGGCGGGGATGTAAACAAAATAAAAATGTGACGTGAGAAAGAGTCTAACAGTGCTAGTGAGGGAAGGCGTTTTTATAGCTGCTGCAACATAAGTGATAAGAAGTCTTGTTTTGTTGACAGAAAGAAATGAAAACTATTCAGGATTAAATTTTATTGACTGTAACTCCAGTTTGAAATTAATTGTTTGTTTTAGGTTTTTATTAAATTAACTTTATCTAGCCTTATAATCAAAAACTAAATTAGCTAGTGTTATATGGTTAGATAAGAGGGAGGAATACTGTGTTCCCTAGTGCATTTTTACTGTTAATACACATTAACTTAGTTTGTTTATTACAAACGTGATTCATTTCAAGATAAACATTTCCTTATTTCCTTTACACATAACGCCTAACAGTTAAATGCTAGCTAGCCGAATTGTAACCTGAGACATTGGCACGTTTCGTGACGACCTTCTTTCTTTCTTTCTTTGTTTATTTCTTAAAGCTAACATCATTATCTAGCTTTTTTAATGCAAGACTAGATTAGCAAAACACAAAATAGACAGTTAGCTATTAGCGCTGTACAGTTAGATATTAAATATCTAGCTAGCTACCCTGACGAAACTTCTGAAGCCAAAATGGCGGATTAGAGCTAATCTTGACATAGCAAACTTTAGCAAAATCTTTAGAAGTTGCGAGTTGTGACTAATTGTTGAGGTGAATGCTAAGTGTAATTACAATCTAATTCTGATTCTGGGTTGGTGTTTTTACAATTCTAGTAACAAACGTGAGGGAATGTTGTGCTTTGTTGTCTTTCCACAGTCACATTGCTGTCATGTTGTACATATAAAGCCTGTTACATGCTAGCTAGCTGAATTAGTACCCTGAGTCTTTGGCTAGTTCTCTGTGGTAAGCTGAAAAATAGCTGGATAGCTATTAGCACTATATAGTTAGTTATTCCAGCTAGCTAGCTAGCTATGTAGCACATCAAGCGTATAAAACAAGCAGTATCTTTAAAGGTTTCCTAGCTTTATGCTTGTGGCTAATGATTGAGGTCAATGCTAAGTGTAATTACAGTCTAATTCTGGTCTTATGTAGCATTTTAGCAACACTTCTGTGGGAAATGTTAAAGCCTGGAAACAGTAATATGCTATATGCTACACTATGCAATATGCTACAATAATCATTGGCTAGTTCTCTGTGGTACGCTGAAAAATAGCTCGATTGCTAACATCTTTGTGTTTGCAAGCTTTGGCAAATTGTTGAGGTAAATGCTAAGTGTAATTACAGTGTAGAATTTATTTTTAAACTATTTTAGCAACACATCTGAGGGAAACATTAGCAATGTCCCAGCCTGAGTCATTGGCTAGGTCTAAAAATATAAATAGCTGGATAGCTGTTAGCACTGTACACTTAGCTATTAAATAACTAGCTAGCAAAAGCTAGCTGGTCGCAGATTAGAGCTAATGTTTATTCATGTAGCATATAAAACTAGCTAGCTAGCCTGAGTCATTTCTAGTTCTGTGTCGCTTAGCAACAGAGTTTTCCTGATTGGACGTGCTAGAAGGTGTGCTGCTAAAAGTGTGTCTTCCATTAATCACAGAGTACAGGAACATCGTAATGTCCTAATGTCAGAACCACACACACACACACACACACACACACACAGAGAATGAGGGAATGTCTAGGAGACTGTCAGAGGCTTTGTCTGTATTCCCTTAACGTATTAAGTAAATTTCTTCACCTTCACTTAACACACAGAGAACACGGAGAATCAGTCAGTAGAGTGAGCGAGAGAGAGTGAGTAAGAGAGTGAGAGAGAGTGAGTAAGAGAGTGAGTACAGTAAGAGTGAGAGAGTATGAGAGAGAAAGTGAGGAGAGTGAGAGTGAGTGAGTAAGCGAGTGAGAGAGAGAGTGAGAGAGAGTGAGGAGAGTGAGAGAGTGAGAGAGAGAGTGAGTGAGAGAGAGTGAGTAAGCGAGTGAGAGAGAGTGAGTGAGAGAATGAGAGAGAGTTAGTGTAAGAGTGAGTGAGAGAGAGAGTGAGTACAGTAAGAGTGAGTGAGAGAGTGAGTAAGAGAGTGAGTGAGAGAGTGAGAGAGAGGACATGTCTCTGCAGGCGGTGTGTCTCAGTCTGCATTAGCATGTATAATAATCCCATCACGCTCACCTCAGCCCAGATTAAACCTGAAGACTCACTGCGTCCTGTCCTTCTCACTTCAATTTTCCAGTCTTTATCTTTCTTTATCTTTTCCCCCTTTTCTCTCTTCATCTTTCTGTCTTTCTGCTTTTTGTATCTTTCATTTACACCATCTCTACAGTATTTTCTTAATTTCTCGTTTATCTCTCTCACCACGCCAGTTTCAGTTTTTTTCTTTATTTCGTTTTCCTATATTTTTTCCCTTTCGCGTTATCAGTCTGTCTGTCTCGTTCTTTTTTATTTTCCTTGTCCGTCTGTCTTTGCATAATTGGTTAATTTACCTTTCTCCGTTTTTTTCTTTTCCTTCTTTGTTTTGTCATTTATCCTCCCTCTCTCTCTCCGTTTTCTATTCATGTGTTCTTAATTTTTTCTGCTCCGTTGTTTCTCATGAGGTTACTCGCTCTGGTTTCAGTAAAGTGTGTCATATGCACACACACACACACACACACACACACACACACACACACACACGCACGCACGCTCGCTCTCTCAGTCTCTCTCTTCAGTCTCTCTCCCGTTCACTCTTTCTCTCTCTCACACATACACACACACTCACTCACACACACACACACACACACACACACACACACACTAATTCAGATTCTTTCTCTTCCTCTCTCTTTCTCTATCTCACACACGCACGCGCACATTCTCACACTCTCTCTCTCTCTTTTACACACATACACACTAAAACACACCTACACACCTTCTCTCACATGCTATCTCTCTCTCTCTTTCTCTCCATATCTCTCTCACACACACACACACACACACACACACACACACACACAGTAATTCACGCATGTCTGTGCAACTTGTAGAATAAAATCTCTCTCCTCATCTGTCTCTCGATTTCATTCCCTCGTTTCTGTGCTCCTACACTTTCACTGGTAAGATGTAATCCCCCCCCCCCTCTCTCTCCTTCACTCTCCTCCATTATCTTTCTCCTTCATTATCATATCTCATTCATTCGGTTGTTTTCTCTCTCTTCCTTTATCTCTTTCATTTTTTTCTTCTTCTTTATCCTGCATCGATCACCCCATCGCCAGCGCAGCAGGAAAATAAGAAGTGACACCAGGGAGGAGAGTCACTCCCTCTTCGTCTCTCTCTCTCTCTCTCTCTCTCTCTCTCTCTCGCTCACTTCTCCTCCGTTTGTTCCCCCCGTCCTCGTCCTGTTAGTTCTCTCACTCGGACACTCGTGCTCTGATGTTCCCGCTTCAGCGCTGGATGTTGTTCAGACTGTGGGACTGAATGGGATTGGATTAAGCCTCTGAGCGTACGCGTTTGTGTGTGTGTGTGTGTGTGGGACATGCTCGTCTGGGTTCGTCAAGGGTTGCACAGCTCACAGCGAGGGATGTGAGCGCACGCGTGTGTGTGTGCGTGCGCGTGTGCGCACGTTAGGAATGCGTGCAGCGCGAGCCTGGCAGTGTGGCGCCGGCCGTGCGAGGATGATGGCTGTGGTGAGGACGTCTCTGCAGAAAGTGGTGCTCTTCTTACACCGGCTTCAGAGAATGGCCATCACCTCACCACGCTACCAGAAACTCTGCAAGGTCAGTTTGTGCGCGCACACTCACACACACACACACACACACACACACACACACACACACACACACATTCTACATGTGAAGTTCTAATCTAAACAATCCTGATCGGTCAGAAGGCACAGATGCATTTTGTTCTTTAAGTACATTTTCGTTTCCATAGTAACGACACACACTATCATATCATCTAAGCCTGAAAACCTACAGGTTACAAAAGCATCGTATCGTTTTTTTTTGTTTGTTTTTGGAATGAGTCTCCAGTGTCAGAGCTCCGCAACAGACAACTTTTATAGTTTCTATGAAAGCTTTGTCTTTTGGAAAAAGGGGCCCTTGAAGATGCAGATGTTTACAGCTGTTGTAGCATAAGCGAGCTAGCGTGCCTCACAGATGTTCCACACTAAACAGTAAATGTAGCAATAAAGAGATAAAAAGTACAGTTTCTCATACAGTATAGTGTAAGAAATTGTTTTTTGCTGTTGAGAGAAACTGTTCATGATGCTCGCTGTAACTCCACATCACACCACCCTGTCGGTGATTATTTTCCTTTTCCAGCACACCCTCCAAGTGTTTTATTCTACACATGAATGATGTGACACTTTTGTAGCAGCAGGGTTGTAGAAAATCACGTCTTTTTAGGCGTTTCTTGTCTAAAAACAGCATACACTGTCCATGTGACTCTTATCCCGTGTCAGAACCGTGCCAGGTTCTCTGGACAATATTCCATTAAATTTGCACAAACTTTAGCTTGGGAGCGTTAGTGAGCCAGGTTTGTTATAAAATGTATTATTATTATTATAATCTATTTATTTATTACTTTTTTATTATATTAATATTTTTTTCTTCAGGAGTGAATAGGTTATAACTTTGTTGGCCTGGTACTTTTATTTATTTATTTTCATAACTACTGTATACATGAAAATTGTGCAAAACTCCCAAACTACACTGCCTTAAAGATTTCCGATTAACTGTGTAGCTTTCCTGAAAAGTCATTTATTCACATAAAATAAAATAAAAATCACAGTTTTAAATCTGTTTCCTCTGCCGTTACTGATACGAGTCACAAATGAAGCTCTAACAAAGAAAAAAACAAAAAACATAGGGAAAAAAATATGTAGCTAAAATATGACATGCAAATTGCATACGCTGCAAATAATATCGTAATATAAGGTAACAATAAATGTCATAGAAAAATTTGTTGTTGCAAACCATACAATTCAGTCTCTTTATACTGTATAAAAAGATTTTTTTTAGATTTAAGGTTTTTTTTCCTTTAAAATTGCAGACTTTTCCATTTCTTATAATGAATAAAATTCTTGTTTTTTTTTCACCTCTACTCTTTACATAAATTTAAGTAGTAAAATTAACTCAAGTTAATAATCCTTTAAATATCTAGGTTAAAATATGTTATATGTACATTTATAGCACTTAAATAAGTATGACATACTGTACGGTTATTACTTTATTAAATCGGTTATTTTCAGTTTCATGGAGATGCTGAAAAATAAACCCTTAAACGAAAAACGTGAAAGAAATAGTTTTGATTGAATTCGAATTCCCCAGAGTCGGCCGTCTTCTGCTCGGTCACTCCTGCAACAAAATATTAACCTCAAAGACTAGAGTAATAAATAAAATAATGCAGAAACTCTGACTGAAGTGCAGAATAGATTTATTAGAGATAAAAAAAGTCTAAACTTCTATCTAAATTCAGAAAATGAAGCTCAGCTTTAATCGAGGTTGATTTAGTTTCCTGTTACACATGAAGTGTTTTAATCTCATTTAACGACAGCAAATTTCTAAAAAACAAAAAAAAGAGACTAATTTTTTTTGGGTTGATCCGGCAGCTAGTCAGTGTTTCGTTTTATTGTTAATAAGATATTGCAACTTTTTCTTTGTACCAAGTTACAAAGAAACTGAAGAGTGTAAAACTTAAAGCGTAATTCTGTCTCGAAGCCTCGGAAGGAGTCTCCAGTTTCAGTCCTGTGTTCCAGGGTTTAATTTAGTCGCCGTAACTCGTTTTGTTGAGCTTCTACGTCATTCGACTATGATTTGATTATAAATGGATTAAAAAGTTGAGTGTCGATAAATTTTTTATATCATTCATTTATATTCAGCACTTTTCTTTGTCTGAAAAAGGTCATGTGACACGCCCACTTTTACAGGTAGATATCACTGTACGTTTTTTCAGATGGTATATTCTGTGTTATCCGTGTTTTTGTTTGTTTGTTTGTTTGTTTTGTGTGAAACTTTCCATTGTGCTTGGTGCGTAGTCGTGTAACTGTCGCGTGACCGCACACAACGTGTTCGAGGCGTGTATCTTCCCTTTCTGTTCAGTAACCGGGTTCCTGTGGTGTCTCGAGGTTAACTGAGACACGCAGAGACACAGGAGACGTTCTCTCCTCCCTGTAACGGCGACTCGTGGAGACGCGAGTTTGTTTGTCACGTCGACTCGTGATTCCAGAGGAAATTCAATAAGCGGAGAGCGGAAACCCCGCCGCTTGGAGGAGACGCTGCCTCGCTGACGCGCCTCTGATCTCACGGCCGGTGTTTTAAAATTAAACAGGTCTCGTCTCAGACTGAATCAGAGCAATCAGACAAGACATGTTTGTGTTTGACGTTTGCTGCGTGAGGCTAACTGTGTGTGTGTGTGTGTGTGTGTGTGTGTGTGTGTGTGTGTGTGTGTGTGTAGTATGTGAGTGAGAGAGAGGTAAAAGCAGGGAGGCTCCTTGAGTCACATGCATCTGAATTGTGTACTCTCCATCTGTCCATCTCTCCATCTTGTCTCACTGTTTGTCTCTCTTGTTCTCTGTCTCACTCTTTTTCCTCCTCTTCTTTTTCTTTGACTTTCTCGTTCTGTCTCTCTGTGTCTTTCCCTCACTTTTTTTTTCCTCGTTATTCCTTCTCTCTCTCTCTCTCTCTCTCCAACACTCCCACTTCCATGAGGTAAAGTGGATTGTGTGTGTGTGTGTGTGTGTGTGTGTGTGTCTGTCTGTGTACAAGAGGATTGAATTTATCTGGAGTGTGAGAGAAGATCGTGACTAAGCTCGAATTGTGTTTACCGACTCTGGAGCTTTCCAAAAAGAGAGAGAGGTGTGTGTGTGTGTGTGTGTGTGTGTGTGTGTGTGTGTGTGTGTGTGTGTGATATTAAAACATCTAACCAGTATGAGATGAAGTTATCTCTAAAACATAAGACACGCAGCATTGCTTTTCTGTCCCTCTAACCTTGTGTGTGTGTGTGTGTGTGTGTGTGTGTGTGTGTGTGTGTGTGTGTGTGTGTGAGAGAGATATTCTGGGTAAACAACATTGCCTACAGTTAATTAAAATTAAACAGTTTGTGTATCATTTAGAGGTTATTATTAGACCTGAATTTATCACATGGTTTCAGAGGCCTGAGTGTCGCTCTGACCGAATATTTTTCTGGCCCTCAAATTAGCCACGCCCACTCACCTTTCCACTGCCCTAAAAAGGGGGCGGGGTCAGCTGGGGGCAGTTGTGGGACTGGAGCGATTTCTGTAAGTCAGATACAGTATGACCAGCTTTGATCACACGGCATGAGAGAATAAAGAAGTATCCTATTACAGTATTAACACACACATACACACACACACACACACACACACACACAAACAGACAGTTTGGGGTCAGTGAGGTATACGAGGTAGGATTAAGGATGAGGGATGTTGATGGAGTCTCATCACTTTATGATCATCACTCATCATTTTACGTTCACTCCTCACTCTCTCTCTGTCTGTCTCTCCGTCTGTCTCTCCGTCTGTCTCTCCGTCTGACTCTCCGTCTGTCTCTCCGTCTGTCTCTCCGTCTGACTCTCCGTCTGTCTCTCCGTCTGACTCTCCGTCTGACTCTGTCTGTCTCTCTGTCTGACTCTCTGTCTGTCTTTTCGTCTGTCTCTCCGCCTGACTCTGTCTATCTCTCCGTCTGACTCTCTGTCTGACTCTCTGTCTATCTCTCCGTTTGACTCTATGTCTATCTCTTCGTCTGACTCTCTCTGTCTCTTCGTCTGTCTCTGTCTGACTTTCTGTCTGACTCTCTGTCTGACATTCTGTCTGTCTCTTCGTCTGTCTCTCCGTCTGACTCTGTCTGGCTCTTCGTCTGTCTCTTCGTCTGTCTCTCTGTCTGACTCTCTGTCTGTCTCTTCGTCTGTCTCTGTCTGACACTCTGTCTATCTCTTCGTCTGTCTCTTCGTCTGACTCTGTCTGACTCTGTCTGTCTCTTCGTCTGGCTCTTCGTCTGGCTCTTCGTCTGTCTCTTCGTCTGGCTCTTCGTCTGGCTCTTCGTCTGGCTCTCCGTCTGACTCTGTCTGGCTCTTCGTCTGTCTCTCTGTCTGTCTCTTCGTCTGACTCTCTGTGTGTGTGTGTTTGGGCATCTTAGTTGTGATACAGTATCTGTCTGATTGCATGTTGTTCTCTCTCTCTCTGTCACTCTGTTTTTTTTTCTCTCTATCTATCTATTTCTCTCTTGCACTTTCTCTTTCTTTTAAATGTTGCTAGCTGCTTTCTGTGTGTCCGGTCACACACACACACACACACACACACACACACACACACACACACACACACACACACACTCTGAGCCATGGTTCCTTCACTTGATCTCTTTTTGTTTTTGTTTTTTCGGTTGGTTCTACATGTTTCTCTCTGCTTTGTTTATTTCTGCACCAACTCTCTCTATCCCTGCTTTCTCTTCCTCATTTACTTGGACTCTGTCTCTCTCTGTCTCTCTCTGTGTCTCCCTGTCTCTCTCTCTTGTTCCTTTCACTCCCCAGACGCACCAGTTTTAAAGTAGCTTTGGAGCCACAGTGCGAGTGTGTGTGTGTTTGTGTGTGTGTGTGTGATGCTGTATTTGTTTACATTTCAAGCGTTCCATGTCTGTGTGTTTGTGTACACACACACACACACACACACACACACACACACACACACACACACACA
>JAQMYG010000015.1:23985546-23998654 GCA_030014215.1 Clariallabes teugelsi
CCCCCACACACACACACACACACACACACACACACATATACACACACACACACACACATATACACAGATTAAATTTCCTAGCGGTAATGAGCTGAATATCATGAATCAGATATGACTTGTGCTTCACTATTGATGAGATGTGCAAATTCACTTCCATTACCCGTTTGCTCTGGGTCTCTTTCTCGCTCTCCCACACACACACACACACACACACACACACACACACACACACACACGTTAATTTCCCCGCCGTTTAACCGATTGCCGCTCTGGCTCCGGGACGAGTCCTGATGCAATTCCACGCCGCACAATATCAGCCTTTTATTTGCTAAAATACTCTGTCAGTCTTGTCTCCCTTTCCCTTACTACCACACACACACTCATACACACCACACACACACACTCAGACACATCCAGTCTTCAGGGTGCGTAGCGAACGAATGCTGAACTCGAACAAAGCTCGCAGTCACACCGAAGCCTGATATGTATATAAACGTACACAATGTGCGACATAAAACCCTGGCATTCCGCCTGACATTTTCATTTGGGTGTCTAGCTGCGTGTGTGTGTGTGTGAACGCTATTAACAATTTTAACCTGGAAACGTGTACAGAGCGTTCCAGAGCCTCCAGACTTGTGGACGAGGTACACTTTGTCTCAGGCTTTTATGAGGCTTCGTTATTATTTCGCATATCGTTATGATGGAGATGGATTGATTTTTTTTCTTTTTTATTATTATTATTTTTACATTTCTGAGTCCCGCCGCTGTGCGTTTGGGTGGATTTGGACAGTCTGAGAGTATGGAAAAGATCATTTATTTCCAGAAAAGTCTTAATTCAAATAGGTTTGCTGCAATATTGAAATGATAATACACGGTGAACCATCACTGACCAGGTAGTGTGTATGCAGTGACCATGTATAGATGTTACTCAACCAGAATAAGAGTTTTACCGCCGTGTCTCCCGCGGCGACGGGATTAGGGGTGTGCACTTGCTGGCTTTACCGCTAGGCGGCGCTATAACTATAGACTATAGACTTGGTTCATTCTCTCAAGGGTTAATGAGTCGCAGCTCAGCCAATAGCAGATCAATTCAAGTAAAACATTTAAATTAAACAAATAATCACAGTACAAATTTAGAATTGAAATTAATTGTAAGTTAATGAGTTAAGCACACCATTCACTTTACCCCAAATAAAAGGTCTTTCTGAGTGTTACAAGACTTTCATTAACTCAGTTTTGTGTTCAAAACAATCTGTGAGGTTAGTTTTTTTCTCTATTTTCACTGTTTTTCTGCTAGAGTTTTAAAATTGTAATTTTTTTGACATAAGTTTAAAAGCAGCACATGAATTTAACATACTTACATCAGCCACATTATGAAAGCCCAGTTTGTGCTCTACTGTATGTAAATAAGTGAAATTTGGAGTGGAGAAAGTGGGGAAGGGTGAATTATGTGCATTCGAATGTTTGACACACAGTAACACTAAAACAACAACAACTGAGAACCAATAGCGAATTACGAAGCCCTGATTATACTGCGTAAATAATATTTAGTACCACAAATTCCCTGAAAAAAAATCCTATGAAACATTTACAGAAAATGTAAGACAATTTATTTTAATGTTCTATTCTGAAAGTCTATTTTTCCACTTATTTCTATGTTTAAAGTTTGATGTCTTTAAATGTAACATTTAAAAGAAAGCAATAAACAGATACAGTACAAACAGATATAGTCTATATAACTTCATTCTTTGTACAAATAAAATTGTCAGCTAATGAACTTGATCGTTTGACTTAACAACGTTTAACCAATGTTTAATTTTTTTAAACTTGTTATTGTACAGTACATGTCAATAGATCTGGTTCTGATTTTTCATGTTTTTTTGTATAAAGTAATAGGCATTCTGGTTGACTACCTACTGTACTTCATAGAGTTTGCAAAAATTTGCCCATTTTTCTTAATTGAACACGTCAACAAACAATAATCTATTATATTTATATTTAGTGATAGCAAGGCATTTACATTAAATGTTATTTTAAAAGATCAAGCGGCACAATCTCAACATAATACTTCTGTGAGAAAAATAAATGAAGCCCTACTAGTGACACGAACATTAAATAAAAGCAATAAGACTGCAGAACATACAAGTGCACCCTCATGTGGTGTACAAGTTAATAAATGTGCAGAGCTACAGAGAAATATTACGCAAAACAACATGCAAAGCATTATCGGTTAATTACCATCCTTACTCCTTCATCGTGAATACTATTAGAAAACTTTACCGTCTAAATAGTTACTCATTTTTTTTGTTGTTGTTTGTTTTGCATCAAATTTCTTCGTATTTTGCGTCTCCAAAGAGCCAGACTTTCCAGTATTTTTAATGTAGTTTTGAGGAATAGTTCTCTAGACTTCCTGAAGGACTTTTTTCTTTTTTGTCTTTCATTTTTGGCAAGTTTTTGGCTCTGCTTTTCAGTTCAGTCCTTGAATCTGAGCCGCTTCAGAGAAATGTTTTGTTGAACCTCACAATGACTTATAAATCATTCCAGCATAATAAGCATCTAACTTAAGGTTATGAACCAGCGAGAAACAGGTGCAGATGATGACAGATGATCAGGCCGGTGATTAGTTTCCTGCTGATGCTGAACGCTGAGTGGCTGGAACAGACGAGAGGGGAAATGAGGTCGCTGCTGAGGTTGTTGCATAAACAACCGTTTTATTATTGTTTAAAAAATTTCTTGGCCACTTTTTCAGCCTGTCGAAGTAAAACATTTTTTTCCCTTTCATTCATTAGTTTGAAGAAATGGCTTTTGCGCCGTACTGCATTCCTGTAGAGCGTCCTTCCTGTGAACGAGCTGCTTCTATAGAAACGATGACGCATCCGTGCGACAAGTGCATTAATAAAGCAGGACCTAGTGCTGTTATGGGGCATTCATCATCCGTCCAATCAGAATCAAGGGTTCAAGATCAGCTTATAAATAAGTAGGCATGACTAATATTGCTCTAGTTAGGCACTCAGCACACTGAACAGCCTGGCTAAAAATAATTACGCCCAGTCGAATCAATTTCACCAAATTATTTTTAGAAGCAGATCTCCACAGGTTTTTTTTTTTTTTTTTAAACATTTTTTGACATACTCTCACTTCTGGATATTTAGGTGACAAACACAGGAAACACAAGGTAAATATATATTTTTAAAAAATAATAAAAAAAAGGTTGATGGTTCCCAGAAGAAAAGATGTTGGGAAAGATGTGTATGCGAGTGTTTATCTATGGTGAAGGGTTTTCAGCACTCTGAGCCAGGAAGGTGTAAATCTAGGTCTCTCTCTCTCTCTCTTGGTCTTTGCGTCTTTGTCTCATATGATATCGGGAGTTTTCACTGATGAATCCCTTTCTGTCTCCAGACTGTGAAGCGTTGCATAAGAACAGCGTTCAGTTTCCCTGTGAGATCAATACCGTCAGGTTCCCTCAGCTCGTCCTCCTCCTCCTCCTCCTCTTCCTCACAGCTCATCACGCCATACACTTCTGACATGCTAGTTTATTTTATTGTTTTTCCCATCAAATTTGGTAAAAGCTGCCGGAAATGAGACGAGAAAGGTGTGTGTATGAAAAAGAGATGCTGGGAAAATAATTAGCGATAAGTTGTTAATGAATTGCATGTTCATGTCGGACCGTAGCGTATCACACAGCACTAGCCCGGTTTTGAGGAACCCGATCTTCCCTACAGACTTTCACTCGTCAGTTCTGCTGGTCAGCGCGCGTCATGTGATTGACACTTTGGCGCTAAATTCCGATGCTCTTTTCAGGTTGTCACACGTCTGACCGGCTCAATATCTCGCCGTCTCTTCCTTCTCCCCAAACCTCGCCATTGAACACGGTATCTCTCTGTCTCTTCTTATTCATAGACTGACACAAAGCAGTCTGAGCCACACAGATAAGCGCATTTGCATTCACACACACACACACACACACACACACACACACACACATCCACACGCACGACAGAGATATAAATGGCACAGGAAGTCAAGCTCCAGTCCTGACCCTGACAGGTGCACAGGAAGTGACCTCGCCCATGGTCTGGAGTGGCATCGCGATGGTGGAAAGATAAGATTTTGGGTTTCCGTGGGCGTCGACGGAAAGCTCGGCAAAAATGCAACGAATGCGTTTTCACTAACATCACGGCGTGTATGGTTACAGTGATTAAAGTTCAAAGGTCACGGAGCCCCGTGAGGGGGAAAAACGAAGCAAGCGAGGAAACATATTCATTTATTCATAGAAAGCACGCAGCGGCACTACTGCGTATTTTAAACATAGACGGCGGCTGGAAATAAATGCGCATCGACGGCGCCGTCATGAAAACGCAGAGTCAAAGTCACTAAGTGACGACTCGAACACGACAGCGGAACGGCGCGCTTGACAATTCATGCTGAGTATTACAAAGAGCAGTAGGGGGCTGAGATCAAATTCTCCTTTTACGCATTACGCGCAAGATGAGTTTTTATCCTCGAAATATTACCAGTAACATTAGGAGCAAATGGAAAAAAAGAGATCAAATCTATTAAGTTAGACATGAGGCCTTGAAAGAATGGCCTGAATGAACTGAAAGAGAAGAAACACATTCCAAATTTAATATCGTGTTTTTGCCGACTACAGTAATAACGTATTTCCAAAACAAGACCGTCTTTAATCTGCTTTAATCTCTAGTTTAAGTTTCAGTCAATAACAACAATGACACGACAACAAATGAAAAATGTGATAAAAATCTAAACCATAAAAACTATAATATATATATAACCAGCACAATAATCACAATGCTAACTACTATAAATAAAAACATTTAAAAAAACAATAACAGCAGTAACAACTACAACAGATAAATAGATGGAGAAGGTAAATACAACGATGACGACAACAAATAGGATATTTTCAGACACAAGAGACAATAATGACTGACAACTGAAACAAGATAAAAGGCTGGAAGAGAAAAAGGCTGCTGTGACAGTAACAATTACAAGGGATATAAATGTAAAAGGAAAAAAAAGAACTGACAATGACTACTTAAACATATAGTAATAGAGAATATAACATGATAATAACAACTAGAGCTGACAGTTTCTTTTTTAAGTGTAGTGTAAAAATGTACAAGAAAAGACAATAATGACAACTAAAACATTTTTCAGGAAAAAAAACAAACTGACGAAGAGTAGAACAGAAATATAATATATAGAAGGAATTGCTATAATAACTATAACAAAAATGTAGAAGTGGGAAAATGTCAACAATGGCAACTTCAACAGATTAAACATTTTAAAGAAAAACTAGACAGTGACATTGAACTGTGTAACATTTTTATAAAACAAGAATGACAACAAAAAGACAGTGCCAAAACTAAGAATTAAAAAAAGATATAAATATAAAAGAACAAAAAAGCAATAACAACAATGACCACTAAAACATATACAATACAAGTAGAGAAAAACAATGACAACTTAAACTGAATTTTTTATATACACAAATAGAGATAAAATAGACAATAATGACAACTATTATGTAAAAAATGCACAAGAAAAATGTTATTATAACAATGACAACTACAACATTTTTAAAGAAAGGAGACAATAACAACATTGACAAGTAGAATAGACAGAAATATAGAGATAAAATGGACAATAACAGAAACTATACCAGAAATTTTGGAGAAAGAGACAATTTCAACAATAGAACTACCAAAACAATTTAAATAAAAAAAGATAGGATAACAACAATTGCAACTATAATGTAAAAACGTACAAGAAAAAGACAATTGCAACTACATTTTTGATAAACAAGACATAATAACATGAATAACAACTGACGCAGAGAAAAACGGAGGAGATAAAACAGTGGAGATATAAATGTAAAATCAAACACGGACAACAATGAAAACTAGTACTAGTAAAAAAAATTTGGACAAAATAAATAATTTTAAATATAATGATACTTTTTACATACTGTGGTCACATAGTACAGTATATAGCCAGGTTTTTTTTTTTTTTTTTACATTAATAACTTATTGTTTGTCCTTATTGAGATTTAAGTGAGGGAATGAAAAGAAATAAGTCAATTAAACCGGGTTTCTTCGGGTTCTTGACTTTTTCCTAGGATTTTATTTCTCCTCTCACTATAAACGATATGTTAAAGTGTGTTAAATCTAAGTTTAAACTAAAATTACATTATTACTTTTTCACTCATCCATTCTTTTCTAGTGTTCACTTTTCTTTCATCCATCCCTCCATTCCTTAGCACCTTAACTCTTATCTCAGAGGGTATGTTGATTGTCCTTGGTTTCGTTATTACACTACAGGATGTAAGAGCTTGCCCTCAGTGTGTGTATGTGTGTGTGTGTGTGTGTGTGTGTTCAGCTTTGTCTAAGCTCTAAGTGTTCAGTAAACATACAGCACAGTGTAACATCAGGATCAGTCACATACTGTAGATTCGGAGGTTAAGAGGGTAACTCTATTCACTGAAATATAGAAACACACACACACAGACACACAGACACACACAGGGGTGTTGTGGGAATGTTGCCGATAGGATCAGACAGCAGTAAATGAATGTTCGAAGGGGTTTGAGTGTCTAATCGCACTCCCTGACCTTTCTCTGTTTCTCTGACAGTAACCAATAGTGCTGATTTAAATCACATCCAGAAATTACCCAGAAGGCCGTGCGAGTGCCACACACACACACGCCCTGATGTTATCATAGAGAGAGAGAGTGTGTGTGTCATTTTGGGCATATGTGTGTGTCCTGTTGTCTCTGCCTATAGGTGCCTTTGAGAGTGTGTTTGCCTGTGTGTGTATGTGTGTGTGTGTGTGTGTGTGTGTGTGTGTGTGTGTGAGTTTTTGTGTCTTGTGGGATTGTTGTCCAAGTGTGTGTGTGTGTGTGTGCGTAAAATTAGTAACTAAACTGATCATGTCCAGTTTTGTCAACCTATTTTGTGTACTGTATATACATGTGTGTGTGTGTGTGTGTGTGTGTGTGTGTGTGTGTGTGTGTGTGTGTGTTCTATATACTATATCACTAGGAAATAAAATACAGAAGCTCCTCTTTCATTTCCCTCGTTCCTTCAGCTCTTCCTCCTTCAGCGGTACATTTCCAGGACTTTACAAATCACATCTCTATTTTATTTTTCTAGCTGTTCGCTAAATTTCCCCTCCACCAATGCGTATCCCCCCCTACACACACACACACACACACACACACACACATACATGTGTGTACGAGTGCCTGAGATAGGAATGCTACGGCAAAATTTTATTTGCAAATATCGTTATGAGGTAACGGCACTTCAAAGGACCCGTTCATAAATATTCATTAGTGTGTTTTCGAGGTGTATATCTTCTCTTCCGGCAGCCCGCTAATGCTCGAACGTCTGCAGGCTAGGCCCGGCCACATGGTTCCTGACATGCTGACTTTATGGAAATGGACAGGTGAAGAATGAACCCGTACCTGTGCCAGGGAAATCAAAGGAAGCGTAACGCACACACACTCCTGCTCGCGTACACACACACACACAAACATCTGGCCATGAGGGCGCCTCCTGATTCTATACCGGGCAGGAAAGAAGGGACAAACCAAGTTGAAAGGTTTGAAGGAAAAAGAAAAGACGCAATACGAGGAAGCCTGAGATTTGCAGACTAATGATGTAATTGAGATTCTCATCAGTAACTCTCACGACTCCCTCGTTTTTTTTTTCCTGTCTCTCTCGTCTCTTCAACTGTTTCTTTTTCACTCTACTTAACTTGTTTCTTCTTTATCAAGAGTGGTGGTCATTTTCAGGAAGTGGGTGTGTGTGGATAGTTTGGAGAGACTATGGAGCGATGTAGGGCAGGAACGAGGGAAGAGGTGGAGTGGAGTGATGGGTGGAACAGGAGAACACGGATTAAAACAATAAACAGCTGGTGGAGACAGGGAGAGGAGGAGAGAAGGAGTGAGAGTGAGGGCTTAGTCGGGATCCTGTAGCCAGAGGGTGAAGGTTGGGGACAGAAGGAGAACGGGATTCAGGAGGGGGAAAGAAAGGCAATGTGGCACATTTTTGGAAGTTTTCCACGAAAGAGTCGAGTATGACGGAATGGAAGGAGTGAAGAATTGGAAGTGGTTTCCTGAGTTCTGGAGGTGCTCCACTGGAATCCTTGGCAGTCCGATTTGATCCAAGGAACTGATCCAAGGACCCATGGAAGAGTTGGAATAAAGGAAAGTGACAGAGTTGGTGTTGATATGGATTCGGATATGGACCGTCTTTGAAGCTTGTCCCGGTGATACCTCCCTCATAGATGGTTCCCTCCAGGCTCCTGCGCTGGCACCGCTGCTCTGCGGCATGAAGCAGAGCCCCACGGTCCTCATCTCTACCCCCACACAGAGAGCCTTTCACTAGGCTAATCGAGCCTGAACGCCTGCCACAGGGCCACCTGAGACCAGGAACAGGGCACTTTCTGTATGTGGGAGTGTGTGGGGGAGAAACACGTGTGCAAGTCAGACTTGAGCAGACCAACCACGACAAATTGAACCTGTGGAACTTTTCCAAGCAGTGCATTTGGTGTAACAGAAGAATTCTACCTCTAGAGCGTCAAGGTTTTTGGATCTTTTTGCTCCAGGATCCAGAATTATCTGCCCTGAACTCCCTGGATCTTGTACCTCCTTGTCCTTAGGAATTGAATTTTTTTTTCTTCTTCAAATCCTTTGGGTTCTTTTGCTCACAAACTGTCTGCTTTGTGAAAGTCCAGTGCCAGGCTTCCTTGATCTGTTGGTATCTCTTCTCTGGTACCATTTGAGATTTTCCAAGATGTTGCACTCCTCCCAAAGGTTTTGTGATCTTTGGCATGATTTGTCCTAGATCTCAGGACTGGTTCCAGGTTTTGTTCTCCGGATTGTCTGGACCTCTTCAATCGGCATTTGTTTTTCCTGAAGGGCTTTGGGTTCTTGGGTGCCGGACTTCAGGATCTTTTGTCTTCTATTCCACATTTCTGGAAGTTATTCCCCAGGGCTTTGGAGTCTTTTGACATTCTTGATTTCTACCGCAGCTTGGTACAGCATGATGGAGAAGGATGCCTGGGCAGCTCTGCTGTGTTGCTTCTTGGAGCAAGGTGCTACTAACTAAACTGCAATGTATAATTAAAGTCATCATAAGCTAAAACGCGGACGGGTACCGATGGCCAGGATTTGCGCTATTCCCAGAGGGTCCATCAGTTGTTGTTTTTTTTGTCCAAAAATGAGCTGAACGGTTTCTCAGTGTAGGAAATTGTAATTGGATGAAGTGACAGGTTTCTCGAATGAAGGATAAAAGGGAAACAAGATGATTGGCCTGAACTTTAGTCTTCAAGAGCTGCTGACGAACTTTGAAGAGGTACTTCCTTTGCATGGTTTTCAAGTCCATAGTCGGATGACTTGCTCCCTGTCACAAAGTATATCGTTCCACACTTTAAGCTCACGATCAGATTTTCTGCTACATTGTAGCTGAGGAGTTGATTAATGGTCCATAATAAACCTGAAAATGCTGCTGAGTAAAAATAATGGCACCCCCATTTTATCGCATTCTCTAGAGCTGTGTCATTTACCCATCTGTTTTTCTTTTCTTCACTTCCCTTCACTTGTTTGTCTGAGAGAGAGTGTGTGTATGTGTGTGTGTGTGTTTGAGTTTGAGGTAAGGCTGGTTAAATTGGAGGGAGCACAGGCATATCACTGGGGACCTATTACGGACCAGAAGCAATTATTTAACTTAATAAAAGTCAGACGCTTTATTTCTACTTTAATAGGTCAGCCAGCGCGGAGCTTACGTCTGGCGGCGTCTGATTCATGCGCGCCCGTGGTCGTGGCCCCCTTTCCGTTTTTTAAAGCTGTGTTTTCAACCGTTTTATTCTGGTCACAGTAAAATCTGTCTTCACGAGCCTTTGACAAATAGCGATTGTGAACGATTCTTCCTGTCTGTCTTTCGCTCATGTAGCTCTGGGAATACACATACACACACACACACACACACGCGCGCACACACACACACAAACACACACAGCAAGTGAGCCTGAAAACGACCCTGCTCTATAGCACAGACACACACACACACACACATACACACACACACACATACATTTTCACACAGACTAGGTGAAGTTTTACTTTGGAGTCTGTACTTTTTAGTACAGGAAGTGTGTGTGTGTGTGTGTGTGTGTGTGTGTGTGTGTGTGTGTGTGTGTGTGTGTGTGTATCCATCTATGTGCAAGGACTGACCAAGGCAATCTCTGGTCATTGATTAGTAGGACAGGTTCCATTACTCACACACTCAGACTTCCAGCTGCACAGAGAGAGAGAGAGAGAGAGAGGGAGGGAATGATCCTCAGCTACATCATATAAGGATGGACTATAACATAATCATGATATTTTTCCTATACCACAGAAATCGTGTAAAATATGTGATAAATCTCCTTTGAACAGTTGATATTGAGAGGTATCTGCTGCTTCTGCTCTGCAAAGTCTTCATGACGCCTCCAATCTGATGTAATATTTATTAATTTATCATTTCTGAGGTAAGTTTTGTTCTCGATTTCCTTGATGGGTTGATGGGTTTTGCAAACGCACTTGACAATACTGATTTTGCAAGAACTGTTCCAGAACAGCTGACCTTCATGTCTTAAAATAACAACTGTGGCTGTTGTTGTTGTTCATTAACAGTGTTGGGGGACGTTACTTTTTAAAGTAACTAATTACATTACAAAATTACTGTCTTTAAAAAGTATTCCGTTACGTTACAGCGTTACTTTCTGATAAAAGTAACTAGTTCGAGTATTTTTCCATTGCAGAAAATGACAGAAAAACTCCTTTGTGATTCCTCATGCATGTTGTTTTAGTCGAGACCTTTATAATTATTCTACCATCATCACTCAGCCAAGTTTGGCCCATAATCTGTTAACTACTAATACCCCAATCTCACCTACGCGTTTTCGCGCGGTGGCTGTAAGTACGGTTCATCATAATTGACCGCGAGTTTAGGTTTCCATCTTTCCGCAGTCGGTCCTCGCATAGGCAAACCGCATAGGTGAGATAGGGGTATAACAGCAGGAATAACAGAGGGGGGGGGGGTATCGGGGGCGGGGCTTGTAGGACGACTTTCACACACACTAACGGATTGGGAATCACTGCTGTCTGGCTGACGGATTACATAAATTGTCTGAATAACGGACTGCATTTTTGCAAGAGTAACTAAATAACCGAGTACTTAAATGGGGACCTAACGCGTTACACCCAACACTGTTCATTAATTTCTTAATGCCATATGTGTTATTTCAAAGTTCTGAAAAAGTTCGTTTAGAATCCAAACTTGTGTCCAAACTTTTGACAGGTGCTATGTGCTACTTTACTTTTTTTTTTTTATCCTTTTCTTCTAATAAGACTTTCATAGCTTGTTCTGTTTTAAGGAAAAACATCAAAGCATATGTATCCTGTATCAGAAAGCACTGATTCTCGAAAGAGTTTCTTTGCTAAATAACTGGCTGAGCTGCAGATCCACAGACTGTATTAATGTAACTCACTATCATTTTGAACACACCGTCCACCTCGAAATGCTTTATTACAGTCCACATAATTAGGTTTGTCTTTAATTCATTTACCAGATATTCGCTCTTGGAGAGGCGTTAGAAGAACGATCCTTTAAGGACGCGTCGACGCCGAGATTTATCGCGTGAAGCCGAGATAAAAAATGATTTTGTTCACGCAAGCAAACCCACCATAGATCACTGTAAGCTTTATATCCTGTTCAGCACTGGAATCCTTCATCAATCAGAAGAAGAGCGCGGAGAAGCATACAGCAGCTCACAAACCGACTCGACTTCCACTCGGAGTTTCGAACGAGTTAGTTTCCATGTGTTGAATTGCTCAAACGGATTACTCTCGGTGTGTTACACGTCGCACCCTTATAGTGTATGTGTTGGATATTTTTTTGTTTGTTTTACTTCCGAGGTCTGAATTTATATCTCCCTCTTTACGCCTGACTTATTTCTCGTGAGACCTGAAAGCTGATGGCGATAGATGTTCTTGTGCTCACCTGCTGCATACCAATCGGGTTCCTCTTGAGCGCGTGTGTGACTTTACAGCTTTTCCACAGATTAGACGAATAAATAAGATGTGGCCTGAAATGTGAGCGAGGGTCCTTTGGCACAGAGGACAGGAAGGTATGGCGACTTGTTGGGTTTCAGGAGTGAAAACCCTTCACGGTCATTTGTGGTCTCATTGGTGTCAGGATTGTTAATTGAGCATGAACGTGATGGAAAAAGAGCACTTGTACTGAATAGAGACACAGAACATCATCAGAAGAACTTACTTCCTGGTATCACTTATGTTTGAGCAGCTATAAAGAGTTAATGCTTGCCATTTTAAGTAACACCAGAAGCGGCTTTAAAAAGTGCTGAAAGAAACTCGATGCACTGTACAGTTAGAGCTGCCGTGGTAGAAAGTCAGTCTACACTTCTGTGGCGAAAATATATCTAAGTCACTTTAAACATTTCAAGTCTTTACAGTATGTCCATTACTACAGTGGTACTGTACCTCGGCACACGCCTTATTTTTGCTTGAAATTTTGCAAGAAATTTTTCCTCGGCATATGGAGCATTTCCGGCATATAAGCGACCGAGCCATTCAAAACTTATTTGTCATTAGTGGAAAGCCAAGCAAAGCAAGTTTACATTTATTGATTTATTTTTGAATGTTATGACGCACATCAGCAAGAATAAATCTGAGACACTTTCAGTTTGTTTTTTAAAGCAGCCGGTGCCAAGAGGAATCATAAATTAAGGTTAAATGGCTATTTATTTCATATTTTACTCATATGCAAAAACCTAATTATAGTGTTGGAAATTGGAAATATTGGTAATATTATTGGCTTGGCTGGAACGAATAATCTGCATTTACATTTTTCCTATGGGAAAGTCTCAAGATTTCACAATACGAAATCTTGTCTAAGAACTCGCCTCCGGAACAGATTAAATTCATATGTTGAGGTACCGCTGTACATATACAGTACAGGCCAAAAGTTTGGACACACCTTCACTCATTCAATGTGTTTTCTTTATTTTCATGACCATTTAC
>JAQMYG010000015.1:24057098-24073089 GCA_030014215.1 Clariallabes teugelsi
TTCTTTTTATTTTGATGTGTGATGGATGTATTTATGCTGTAAATTTTATAATGTCATTTTTATATTGTTACTATTTTTATTGGATGTTTGTTGTAAGGTGTCCTTGGGTATTCAGAAAGGCGCCTTTAAATAAAATGGATTATTATTATTTTATTATTATTTATATTTGATTAGTTTTTATGTAATTCTATCCTTTACTTTTAAGTTAAATTTAATTTCTTTCTTTCTGACATTCTACCTGTTTTTCTTTTTCCACTTGATTTTGTAATTTTTGTTAGGTTTTTATTTATTTATTTACTGATTACTGATTTTTTAAATGTTTTTTTATGTTAATTTTTTCTTTTTTTTTTAAATTTATTGGCTAATTTTCTATTTCTTTTTTTTTTTTTGTAATTTAACCGATCCTTACATATATATGTATATAATTTGCAGACCACCTCAGGCGAGGACATGCGCGACTTCACCAAAGTGCTGAAGAACAAGTTCCGCTCGAAGAAGTACTTCGCCAAGCATCCTCGCCTCGGCTACCTGCCCGTGCAGACCGTCCTGGAGGGGGACAACATGGAGACGTAAGTCCTCATCTCCTCCACACCTGTTCACTCGCAGGATATCATCCAAAAAAAAAAAAAAAAACGCCTGAGAAGAGACAATATTAAATACATAACGTTAACATTCCGCATAAGGAGAGCGAGGTTAAAGATTACAGTCTCAGTGATGATGATGATGATGATGATGATGATGATGATGATGAGTCTGTGGGGATCTAAAGGTCTCTGT
This sequence comes from Clariallabes teugelsi, assembly GCA_030014215.1. NCBI lineage: Eukaryota > Metazoa > Chordata > Actinopteri > Siluriformes > Clariidae > Clariallabes > Clariallabes teugelsi. The sequence goes on from JAQMYG010000015.1 coordinate 24,057,876, forward strand.
AAAACTTTACAGAAAGAATAAAACATTTAAAAGGTGTGCTGTTACAGGAAAATAATCAACGTCGTAAAGTGGTCTTACCCTAACCGCCCAGATGTTGATTTTTATTTTCCGATAAAATGTTTTATTTCTCTCACACTACAATAAATTTGTAACAGACATATTCGTTGCTTTATATAAGGAGTTTACACTTTCCACCAGGTATTTAACCTCTTCACCATCGGCTAGTTTAGGTGTCAGTCTTTCCTTTGACATGCAGATTGGCTGATTTATAAATAATAATAATAATAATAATAATAATATTAATAAAAATAAATAAAAAGTTGGGACGTAAACATGTTACAGTGCATTTTGTAAAGGGGGCGCTCTCCAAGTGAACCCCACGCAATCTGCTCAATCTGCTTTTTGCATTATTGTTTCTCTTTTGTAAAAACCCTACAGTATATGTTCTTGTTCTTGTACTTCTTCTTTTTCTTTTCTTCTTCTTTTTATTATTATTATTATTATTATTATTATTGTTTATAGCACTGTTATCATTACTTTTATTGCAATTTGTTTTTCAATATTTACACTATAATATTTGGATGTGGCAGGTATTTTTTCACATTATGGAGTTTTTAATGTTTTTTATTATTTTTTTTTTTTTATGTTGATAATTTTTCATTCTTTGTTCTTCCTCCTGTTTGGGGGGGGGGGGTGTTCAGGGACACATTAGGGGCCGAATGCTGTAGCGTACGATCGCTTTGTCTTAACAACACACACTTTATACGGCACAGCAGAGCTGTTTAATAGCAAGAACAAACCTAATTTGTAATTCTACGCAGGGTGGCGCTCTATGAGATATGACAAACTAAAACAGTAAATTCAGCTATTTTCGAGGAGCTACTTTTATCTGTAGTTTAGCAGTTGGTCCTCAGTGTAAAAAAAAAAAAAACACGGGGGTGGATATTGATGGATAGTGACTACTTCAAGTGAAAAACTGAAATGTAGGTACCTTTTAAATGAAGGTAAATTTGTTTTAGGTGGAAAGTGTTGAACGATTTCTCTGGTCCTCCTGGGGTTTTCTGACCCCCTGCATTGAAAACCAGTGGATTTCCTTCGGCTGAAGATGAACAGTCTTTACATTTCGTCCTCTTCGGTGTCTAGACACATGGACGGTCCGTCTTAGCGATAATGCGTTTGTGTGTGTGTGTGTGTGTGTGTGTGTGTGTGTGTGTTTGCGTAGGATTTATACCTGCTGTCAGGACAGTGTATAACTCACGGTAATGGTGTTTAAGATGTGCCTGATTAGGCACTTCCGTAAGGTGGCCTCTCCGAGCCGTATGATTTATGGCTTTCCGTCGCGTTCTCGCTGTTTATTATCTGTCACACACACGACGGCTCTTTTTTTTCCGTATCTCAATTTTTCACTCGCAGTCTTTCCAGTTATCTTCTGTTTGTTCTCTAACGAAAATAATCAGCAGGAAAGCAGGACGGCGAAAAGGTCTTTAAAAGACAGCAGATGTATAAAGGTCACGCTTCAGGTTGAAATTCTTTTGTAATGCTTTTGGGGAAATTGAGGATTAAATTTTTTTTTTTAATTAAACGTGTCCATAACAGTGACTCCAGCTAAAACGGCTGCGATTTTAATTTTGGTTAAGGTTGTTAATTATTACAATTATTGATTACTACTGAATATTATTGGTTCTTGGCGGCACGGTGGTTTAGTGGTTAACACTGTCGCCTTGTACCATCAGGTTCCCGGTTCGATTCCCGCCTCGGGTCTGTGTGCGTGGAGTTTGCGTGTTCTCCCCGTGCTTGGTGGGTTTCCTCCCACAGTCCGGAGACGTGTAGATTAGGGTAACTTGCGTTCCCAAATTGCCTGTAGTGTGTGAATATTTTCGTAAACTGGGAATAAATACAACAGTCACCATTGGCATCCACGGCCAGTTGGACTACATAGATTTCTTGATGGGTGGATTGATTATTGATTATTGACATGCAATTAAAGAGCAACTTCAAGTAGATTAACCTGACTTCATAAGTGGTAAAAAAAAATAATAAATTTTAATGATAATTTTTTAAAAAGAATTTTTTAAAAAAAGAAAAGAAAAAGTTTGATCTTTTCCAGCTTGGTATGACTAGAACCTTATATGGTATGAAAAAGATGTAGCATAAATAAATGTAACAAAAAATAACTAATAAATAGACAGATAAATTAAAGAAAATTATCAGATAAACAAAAATACAGAGTCAGCCAAAAAAAAATAATTTATTTTTTGAAAAAAGAAAAACTTTATTGTTACTGTATATATTTATATATAGGATAATATTATGATAATAATCTGATAATATTATTAATATTCTATTATTGTAATAATACATACTGTTTTTCTTTTCCTGAAGCGTGCGTAAATTTTTTTGGCTGACTCTGTGTTATAATAATATTATATTTAGTATTACTGTATATTAATATTAGTATTTGTTTCCACCAAAATCTACTTTAATTTCTTGTGTCTGTTTATTTATTTATTTATTTCATATTATTAAATCATTGAATTTTTGATGCTTGACAATAAGAACTCATTATTATTGTTGTTGTTGTTGTTGTTGATTTATTATTATTATTATTATTATTATTATTATTATTATTATATTATCAACAACAACAACAATAATAATAATAATAATAATAATAGTGGTAGCATTATAATAACATTCTATTTTTTTTAACATTGATTTTCCATAAATGATTAACTATTATCCTGTATTAACTATTATACATTTGTTAACTACGTCCCAACAAAGTCCTAAAACTAAGATTTATTGCATGAGCTTGTTGCTATAGAAACTATACTGTATAAATAGAAAACTACAGTAATAGTAATAACACACTAGTGTAAAGTTTTGACTTGCTGCAGTACTCTCTGTCTGTCAGAAGTGCAGCTCGAACAGATGATCCTATCAGAACAGAATATTTTTAGTGCAGTGTATTGTGTGACATTTAATCATAACTAAGAGTGTTTCTAGCCCCGCCCCTGAGCACCTTCGTCATCCTGAGCAGTTCACAGAAAAGTTCCTTCTCGGTTTTCTAGTTCCAGACGTCTTAATACTTTGCACAGAGGTAAAAAAAAAAAAAAAACTCTCACTCCTGTTCTTCTATCTTTGGAACGAAACCCAGAATATGTACAGCGCTGTTCCTCCTGCAGAGAGAAATGTCAGTGTCGCTCAGACGCCCCGCTGCAAAACACACCAGTGCTGTGTGGTTCACAGTGACGTATAACAGACAGATGAGAGGATAACACTCAGAGAGAGAGAGAGAGAGAGAGAGAGAGAGAGAGAGAGAGAGAGAGAGTTTTCTTCCTGTCTGTCAAACTTCCAGCAGGAAGTGACCTTGCTGATACAGATTAATGCAGTTACGAACCCCGACGCATCACAAATAACTACGCAGCTCAGCAACTCGCAGCAGACAGGAGTCACCTTGTTCATTTTTATTTTCCTGCTTCGTCTTCGTCCACACAAACGACACAGGGTAAAAAAAAAAACGTCCTGATATAACAGGCATTCTCGATTCTGATTGGTCCCAAAGGGGCTGATGCATTTCCTCGAACCACAGATCGCAATGTTTAGACTAATCATCTCGTCCTAATTTGTTATCTGTGACATTTTCTGTAAGGACGTGTTGTCCAGTGTCGGAGAAACTACGTTTTCTGTCGTCTTATCAACTGCGACTGAAAGAAAGCAGAGAGTCTGATGAGGAAATGACTGAGTATAACCTTAATGAGAACAGGGACTTTTTTGTTTTACAAACTCCTAATACAGTCGACCCACACGAAGTCGTAGGTTTTTCATTAGAACCCGACTAATAATTGTTTGTGGACATTTCACGGAGACCACGAATATCCTCTGTGATTATTTTAATGTCTTGTTTTCGTGGCAGTATATAATTTTTCATTCGTTTTAACACTAAACTATTAAACGTTATGATTTATTCATTCTTCAACATAAATATTAACGTAAATGCAGCTAAATTTCGATATAAAATATAATACTGTATAATTTTTTAGTACAGTAGAGAAAAACAACGCGGCTTGTGATGGTGAATTATTACCGTATTAACCCTACAGTACTGATACCAAAAAAAAACGCGCTTGCATGAGTCACAGTACATATAGTATAAAGGGGAAACATCTGTATTTAACATTCTAGTACATACAGTATACGGGTTTACCGTTACATTCTTTTTATTTTTATTTTTTTACAAGTAATGTATTTAGCTTTAAAAGAGTTTTAAATTCAATTAAGAAGTTTTGGGGAGCATATTAGGGGTTTAAACTATAAAAATACGCATTTATAGGCATTTTTTTTTTACCTCTTCGAAAAAATGTTTTCCACAATTCGCGGGTGCTCTAGGAATGTTACGTAACCTCCGCCAATGTCGGGGGTCGACTGTACTTACACATGACTATAAACAGATTAAAAGTATTATGTCTTTTTATTAATACATTAAGCAGCTATAGTTGTTGAAACACATTGTGCTGTTGTATGAAAATAATCAAATACGGTGTGGAAGCAATCGTCTCTCTACAGTACGGTGGCTTTGATTCATTTTCTATAAAGATACACAAGGAATAAAATAGACTATCCCTTAATTCCGACGTGTGAAAGCAAATAAAAATAAACCTATAGCAGAAAGTCTGACCTTGTTTTTTAAGGTATAATGCTTGTCAACTTAAATGTAAAAAATACTGCGATCAAGCTTCACGAGCTCCAAGAAGTGTTTTTTTTACGGAGAAGATTTTAGGCATGAAAGACTTTTAATACTCCTCCGCGCTCGCCTCATACCTCCGGTGTCTCCCCTTGATTGACTACATTTTGTGGTAAATCCTGAATCAATCGGGCATCACATGACTTCCCACCATATGATAGTGTGTATCACCAAGTTTCAGGGTGGATATAAAGTGTGTGTGTGTGTATGTGTGTGTGTGAGAGGAAACTCCAAAGAAAGCTATAATAGCGGATCAGTCCGGTGCGCCTGCTCGTCCTGTCTGCATGTATGTTCAGGGAACATTAACGAGGCGCGCAGGAACAAGTCCTGACAGCAGCGACAGACGCGAGCTGGGCAATAAAATCTGTCTGTATCCTGCAGCGCTTCAGACATTTCTTCGATGCGCTGATTCACTTTTTATTTCAGGTTGGCTGCATCACGGAGCCTGACCTCTGACACCAGCCGCTCTGCACTTACGGAATATCTGTCCAGCCAGCCAGACATTTTCAATACCGCTAATCATGTATAGGGTAACTCAGGACACAAGGCAGGGAATACATGCACACACACACACACACACACACACACAAAGGATGACGTACAAAGGATTCAACTCCAACTGGTCTGATTCCCTTTGTTGCACTCTATAAAATATTCCTAGCATTGCTCCTGAGCGGAAATACAGGTCTATAAAAATCCCAATTCGCAGAAGAGCATCATATGAAACGACCCTGACCTTCTTTAACAGGTCTAAGTGGTCTGGAGTATCCTCTCAGACAGGCTGACAGGCGCTGAGCCGGGAGGAAGGACGGGTAAATTTAGCCGGATCGCATTCGCAGCGTGCCAGCGCCACATCGAGCTGTGTAATAAAGCCGTTTTCAGAGACAGGGCAGCCTCAAACGGAGAAGTCAATGCCTATTTGGCTTGATGTCGCGGATTTAAAAAGATGCTCACGGATGCTCGGCACGTCTCCCGGCGCCTCCGTGTCCTCAGGGGATGTTCCAGGCGCCGGAAGAACGAAAACACATTCACCTGCCGGCGTTCGTTCGAGGAGCGGCGGTTAATCCGGCCATGTGTTCATTGGGACCTCATTAACCTAGCAGCAATGAAACGTTCTTGTTCTGCACCATTTGGTCCTGGAAAGAGAAAAGCTTTTAGTCAGCTTAATGTGGTGGAGTATTAAAGAAGTTCTCGTGCTGGAAAAGAAAAGAAGAAGAGGAACACTAACACAATTAGGATGTGATGTGTTTGATGAGAAGTGAAATATCCTTCTTTTTTTCAGTTTTGTTTAACATAAAATTGAATAGAATTGATTTCACACTTTCTTTTTTTTTAATTCCTTAATTAACGTACAGCTTGCAGATAGCTTAGAAAGTCTTAGGAACATGATGGGATTTCTGGAGAGCATTTCCAGCCCCAGTATTAGCTAGGTTTATGAAAAATAAAAAAGCATGTTTTCATAAAACATTAATTTATAGTTGCTTACTGTATTCCTTAGTTCATTCCTTAAGTTTAATCTAATCTCAACAAATCTAATCTTTGTTGCTAGTCATTATTTATGACCAGTCAGAATGAGGACTTAAAAACTGTTAAAAACTGGTTGACTCTCTGTCTTGTTCTTTGAAGCAAGAAGCGTAAGCGCAGACTGCTTGTTGAGAAACGCGCCCACCTTGCTAATGGCATGCTTATCCATGTGCTTTTTTATTTATTTTATTTTATTTTATGAAAAATCTCAAAACTGGATGAAAGAGTGTCAAATGAAATCCACCAATTACATTTTTTCTCCTGGATATAAAACACGTCCAGAGTCATAAAATCAGACGTCTTGAGCCTTCCTCGATTTAAACCCGCGGTGCTTTTCACACCAGATGAAGTCAGTCTTGTATTTTGTCTCCAATGTTGTGTGTTGGATTTTGATGAAACTCGTTTGGTCAGACGATGTTGGGACCGCGAGCGTCCTTGTGCTTCCGAGGGCACGTGGAAACCGCGGCACTTTAATCACTCAGGTGTAAAGCGTCTTCGTTTCAGCTCGGAGCTGATTATAGATAATTACTATAACAGCGCCTGGAGAATGAGTTGGGTGTGAAGAGGGGGCGTCAGGTTATTACGCTTCTGACACGCTAATTCACGGAGGCTTCCGCGTGACCGTGATTGGTCTGATGAGTCATTCGAATCAGGCAGAGAAACTACTTATGATTAAAGCTAATGGTTTTCCCAGGAGAAACACACACACACACACACACATATAGTCGATATAACAACACAGAAAGTCATTTGTATGAAAAGTAAGGACATGGTGCCCATGGAAATAAGACAGACTAAAAGGAAACGTCCACATTTCTCTCAGATGTTTTGACGGATTGCGAAAAAAACAGCCTCCGTGTGACAGAAATGACAATTTAATTACATTTAGCGTTAAGCATTTAGCACCGAGGAAACGTCCATAGAGAAACGTCAACACTGTCACAACAAAGGTGCGAGTCTAAGCTTACACAGAAACGGATACCATGAAGGTTATTTTTTATATTAACCATATCGTTCATTTTAAAACACTGCAGCATCATTTTTTTTTTCTGGGAACGTTAAAACAATTTGCAATAAATTCTTTTTAAAAGCTGAACAACTCACATGTGTGAATGTGTGATGAGGTAGCTAAACGGCTAGCTTGCATGTTAGCTATATTAGGCTGATTTGACTTTAATTGGTGTACAGCAACCACATGATACAATATCATCACGATACCTACAGTAGGTGACAATTTAGGATATAGGTAGCGTCACGGTTTTATAATTTATTATTATATTTATTTAATGGGGAGTTTAAATAAATAAATAAATAAATAACCCTGGCACCTCCAGGGTCTTGGACCACGAGTGATTTATGTTTTTGTCATTTATTGGTCATTTTATTTTTCTATGTTACACTTTTTGATCATTTACGTATAATGTTATTTAAATTTCGTTTATTCGGAAAAACGAGCATAAAGAAAAAGAGATGGATGGATTGTTTATAGCTGCTGTGACGTAAAATGATGACATGAGCTAAATTGTTCCACGAATTTTTCCGCAGCATGACATGTTGAAAATTGTAAACAGTTAAAAGTAGGGTTTGTTGTTTATAAGTACAGTGAATGAATGCATGAATATCTGTTTTATAAAACATATGTTTCCGTAACAGTATAGCACGAAGGGCTTCATGTTACAGTGTACAGCAACCACACGATACAATATCATCACGATACCAAGGTGGCAATTTGTTTTGTATTGCGATATAGGTGGCATCACGTTTTGATAATTTATTATTATATTTATAATTTAATTATAAGTTGTTGTTGGTCTTTCGGCTGCTCCCAACAAGGGGTCGCCACAGCGGAATATCCAGTCCGCACTACAACTTGGCACAGGTTTTAATGCCCTTCCTGACGCAACCCTCCCATTTTATCCGGACTTGGGACCGGCACTGCATCCAGTGGCTGGGGTGTGGGCAGGACACTGTGTTGTCTTCCAATGTGTAAATAGTTTGGGACACCTATAGGATCATAGAGGAACTGCGGCATTCAATATAAATTTTTTTTTTTTTAAAGCATTGATTTTGATCGACTCTTCTTCTTAAATGATCCGGGAGTTCGCGTCTCTCACCGCTCTCTCCCTGTATCTCCTGGATCTGACCTCGACTTGTGTGACCTTTGACCCTAAAGATTCTGTCCTGTCTTCCTCTCGTCCTACCCCACTTCCCACCCCTTCTCGTCCTGTGTGTTTCTCTTGCAGCCCAGTCACTCTGATCAGCATGTGTCCCGAGCAGTATGAGTGAGTATTTATATATGTATGTATATACACAGCAGGTTTACCACACCCATCCTCCTCTTCCTCCTCAGCCTCCTCTTCCTCACCCACAGAGAGCATGCTGCCTGCACTGATGCATGGAATCACCGGGTCCACCTGCACGTCCCTTCCTGTCATCTTTCCATCTCTCTCTCTCTCACTCCTCATTTTAACCTTCTGTATTCTGTCCGTCTTCGACATTAACAGTAGCAGTTCAGTAACTCGGCAGTTTTAATAGCTCGGCTATGTGCTTTTTTAATTATTATTATTTATTTATGATATTTTTCCTCTTATAGACTGCCTCTGTCACCTCAGCTTCCCCATGACGACACACACTCGAGGATAGAGCAGTACGCCAGCAGGTAATCATCTCACTGTGTTTTCTGTCTCTTTTTCCTCTCACACACACACACACACACACTAACACACAAACACTTATTGAAAGTTATTATAGGAGTGTAAATGCTGGCTGCTTCTGAAGCTCGGATCCCATTACGCGGTCTGTTCGGGGGCGAGACGCTAATCCAGACGGCGGGTTTGAGAAATATTCAGCATTATGTGTGTTTATTATGGGGTTTTTTTTCCCCATGAGAGATTATTTTCACGCTCAGTGTTAAAATTTTAAGAGGAACAGCTTTGATACGGAGGCGTGTTAAACATGGTGTGCAGGCTTAGTGGGATAGCAGTGTGGCCTCCTACCGCCAGTGTGGAGGGTTCAAGTCCCACCTCGGGGTCTGTGTGTGCGCTGTGAGTCTGTGAGTTTGCATGTTCTCCCCGTGCTCGGTGGGTTTCCTCCGGGTGCTCCGGTTTCCTCCCACAGTCCAAAGACATGCAGATTTAGGATAATTGACGTTCCCAAATTGCCTGTAGTGTGTGAGTGTTTGTGCCTTGGATTGAATTGGCACAGTGTACCCGCCTCGTACCCTGGGATAGCCTCCGCCACCCTGTACAGGATAACGCTACAGAAAGAGAGAGTGAGCAATCTCCATGTTCCACTCGACACACGGCTCATCTCTCCCCGTCTGTTTCAGGAGCTGATCTCTCTTCTGTCTCTTATCTCTCTTCTTTCCCTGAGTAGGCTTTCTCACACACACTTACACACACACACACCTCCTGTGTGATCACACCGGAATTCTGATTAGAAATTTATATCTGATGCTCAGCATCTGTTCCTCAGAATCAAAGTGAAAAATAACATACGGCTCGTGTAAAGCTGCTGCGCTGGTGCTACTTCTGTTTAATGGAAACTCGTGACATGTAACAGTTCTATCTCTCTCTCTCTCTCATACTTTCGTTCTCCCTCAAATATCTCTTGCTCATTATATCTGTCTCTTTTTCTTTGTTAAAATTATTTCTTTCTCTGATTCTCATCTCTCTTTTATGATTTCTTTGTCTCTCAAAAATCTAATTTCTCTCTCTCTCTCTCTCTCTCAAATATCTCTTGTTTATTTTTTTCTTCGCCACTCTTTTTGCCAACAATCTCTCTCGGTCCTTCTCTCTATCTGTCTCTCAAAAATCACTCTGCCTCATCTCTCTTTCACACCTTTTCTGTCTCTCCCTCTCTCTCTCTCTCTTTTTTTAAATAATTTTTTCTCTTTCTCAAATCTCTCTCTCTCTGTCAAAAATCTTTTCTCTCGGTCTGTCTCGGTCTTGCTTTCCTTCTTGCCTGTCTTAAAATATCTGTCTTTCTCTGGCTCGTGTCTTTTTCACTCTTTTTCTCTCTCTCTGTCCCTCTATTCCTGAAATCTCTCTCTGTTTCTCTCTATCTTAACTCTCACTTGTTTTTTTCTCTCTTTGTCTCTTTCTTTCTCTCTTGCTGTGTCTCTTCGTCTTTCTTAATCTATCCGTTTCGCTCTTTATCTTATTGTCGAAAATCTCCGTCTTTGTCTTTCTTTCTGTCAATTTCCGTCTGTTTCTTTTTTGTCTTTCTCTCTCATGTTGTCTCTCTTACAAAAATCTCTGTTACTCACTATGTGTGTGTTTTTCTCATGATGTCTTTCTCTCTCTGTGTCTCCTAGGCTGGCTCAGATGGAGCGCTCTAACGGTTCTCTACCTACAGACAGCAGCTCAGCAACTGGAAGCATGTACGTATCAAAACTCCATTACCCATAATGCATCAGTGCTTCCTCTTAATCATCCATTTTTGCGAAATCTATATATTTTTAATCTGCTGAACAATTTATGGCAACGGTTCTTTGAAGGACATCGAGGTGCAGAGATTTTTCAGATTAGTATTAGAGAGCACACACACACACACACACACACACACACACACACACAGTACTCCTTTTAATCTGTGTCACTTCTGTTAACACTTGACATTGTCCTGGACTGTGTGTGTGTGTGTGTGTGTGTGTGTGTGTGTGTGTGTGTCTGCACTCTACCTACACTCTACCAGACTGATGATCATGATGACGGCTGTGCTCGGAAAGAAGAATAAGCTAATTAACCATAATAAACGTCTGGCCGTGTGTCGGAATCATAAAAACTGCTTTAGAGCGCAGAGGAGACGGTCTCGAAATGAAGTTAGAGTGTGTGCGTTTGTGTGTGTGTGTGCGTGTGTGTGGCACAGACTTAGATGCACGTGGTCTCTCTGAATAACTCTCTCGAGCAGAGCCAGAAGACGTGACGCATGTATAAATCTTCCCCCGACTCAATCGTCGGACATTAAACACCTCGAACCAAAACAATCTGTGAACTGAGTGTAATATTAGACTGTCGGATCAGAAACATCAGCCGGCTAACAGTCTGTGCTAACGGGTTAAGTACGTAGCAAATGCAAAAAACTAAACGTTACCGTATCTACAAACAACGGAAAATCTCAGCGGCTGCGGAAACGTGACAGAATAATCCAGAACGTCAACATTTCAGTCAGATGTCTGGGTTGATTCATAAAAAACGCCTCCGTTCGACTGATACGACGACGTGTATGCGTAAAGTAAATAGCATCACCTGCTAGCTTCTCCACCATTATGAGAAGCGTTTTAGAATAAGTACAGCGCAAAGTATTTCACTTAAAGGGATAGTTAATTGTTTTTTTTTTTCTATTTTAAGTCAAAATTAAGCTGCATATAAGTACAATAGAGTTGGTATGGGTGGTTATTAATTTTCCTGCTCTGCACAGCGGAAAATTACCAGAACACGAGTACGGAGTTAGTATTCAGGGGCAAATTTCACACCCTCATTCCGGACAAAAAATTCATTCCAAATGAAGCTTCAGTCTCACTGAGATAAATCGAGTTCAAAGTTATGTACAAACTTAAATCTTTTCTTTCACCGTTAGCTGTTTAGCCATATGGCTAGTTTTGACTGCATTTAGCTCAGCAGGACTGCTGGAGCTTCACGCTACTCAAGTTCTGGGTAATAAAGTTCACTCTCGGCGTGCAGAGCAGGAAGACTTACAGTATAATGACCAATATTGTAATATACTTATTTATAAAATCAATTCTGATTTAAGACAGACTTTGATAAAAACCCCGAACTTTCCCTTTAATCACCACTAAGATTCAAGTTTTTGAAATCAAGTTATAGCGGTAAACAACTGTAGTGACATCGACACTTATATTGGAAAGGTTATTCATTCATTTACTTATTTACTTATGTATTTTTTTTAATCCCATTGGTTTACATTTGATTGGTCCTGATCAGCGCTGATGTGGCCCCTGAATCCACGTTTTTATTCTTCTTTCTTCGTCTTACTATTATTATTATTGTTGTTCTTGTTTGTTTGTGGTGTGGTGCATTTTATTAGTTTGTTCGCCACACTTGGTATTATTATTCAAATTAATGATCATGAATTATTACTATTATTATTACGTTTTATTATTATAATTATTTACATGTGGGCGGCACCTCCAGGGTCGAGGTCATTATACTGTAAGTCAGGATAAGCGGTATAGAAGATGAATTAAGTGTTTACATTAGACATATTTCCTATATTAAATGGCTCCTCAAGCTTCCAGAGATTCGGTGCTTTTCCACAAATAGCACAGAGTCTCATGTATTTCATCACACGGAACCTACACGGAACAAGAAAGTAAGTCGTACTGACCATGTCGTGTCTTCTTGAAATTTTTTTTCGCCGTGTGATGCAAGCAAAATGGGGATTCGGCTGTAGAAACTCTGGAGATGTGTCATCCGAGCAGCAGGTCATTAAACAGTCGCTAATCTCCTAAACGACATCCGAGTCCTTTGAGCAGCTGATGATGATGATGAGTGCATGAAGGGAGAACGAAGGCGACGGTTAGAATAGAAAAGGAGCAAAAGCAGAAAAATTCAGGAGCCGAGGATGAAACTACGGGTCATCTTGTTAGCTAAAGGTCAAGCGGCGTACCGAGTCATGTTTCGGTCCTCAGAATGGCGCCAACTGACTGAACCTGGTGGCGCATTAGCAGGAAGCATGACTGATTTTTGAATAAGCAAGGTCAAACGTCAGCGCACATTCTTTGTAGTCTCGCAGGTCTAAAAATTCAAGATGGCCAATTAAGCGCGATAGGATGTGCTTACTTTTTTAAACTGCTACGCTTGCTTAAACATGTAGGGTCGCCATTTTCATTGCTAGGCAACACAATCAAACAGTTATGTATATCTACTGTATAGGTATATCTGATCTTCTATTCTCTCAATGTAAAAAAAAAAAGAAAAGCAAAAAAACCTGATCCTACATGATAACTAAATAAAAGAAAAAATTTCCATTAACTTTATGTTCCCGGTACTTCTCAGAATGTAAAAGCTTTTTTTGTAAAAATGGAAAAAGGAAAAAGAACGAATTGAGTGAGACGATAGAGACGGAGAGACGCAGACAGACGGGTGGTGTTGAGGGAGCCGAGCCGGCGATGGCTTTTATAGATTGAGCCTGATTGAGGGCGAGCGTTACTCCTCTGAGACCTACACTACATCTGAACTCCTTTCTAGCGCTCGCTATTCCCTTAGGTATTCCCTCTTATCTTCCTTTTATGTATAGTAACTTTCCCACCTCTCCTTTCTACTCGTCTTTCTCGCCCGGGTCTGTTTAATATCTCTACTCCAAATTGTCTCGTCTAATCCGGTGACGTGTCGAGCTCAGGCTGTGTCTCAATAACGAGTTTGCTTTGAGATTGTCTTCTTATCGGGATATTGGCTCGGTGCTTTGATCTGAAGCTCGGTAATCTGGATGATTACACGCCGAGTGGTAATGTGTCCTGAACAGGAGCGGGTTCTAGCAGCCATCCACGTGACAAACCTGAACCATGTCCTTACTTTTACACCTGGGATCAAACAACAAATAGTAAAGTTTCACTAATTTTTTTATATCCAGTTAATCTAAATTTAGGTAAAGATTATCTAATAAGTACTTAATAAATAAATGATTCTCCATAGGATCTGGGTATGAGCCTTGTTCTTCCCTTTATTCCGAACATTATATTCAGTGACTGCTTCATTTTCTAAATATTTGGTTTCAAATTCAGTGCAAAAATGTGAACCAGAACATGGCGGCATTTTCATCATATTGTGCTGGATATGAGAGTTTTTTAAAAGCTTTCTTAAAGAATAACTTATTTATTTCTACTCTTCTTAGGTTCAAATAATTTCTTTTTATACTTTTTTTTCTATATTGTATTGTACTCAAACAGGTTCTATTTATTTATTTTAAAAAATGTTGCACTTTTTGCAATGGACATTCTTTAAAAAAAATCTGATTTACAGAAATAGAAGGGGCGTTCAAGTCAAACCAGGACTCGTGATGAAATTTCTGGTGAATGAAGGTGTACTTCAAGCATTTGAGACTTTTAAAACATTGAGCATTTGAAACATTTGAAAGGTGCAACTGTTGTAAAGAAGGCCGTACGTGAATGACGATCCTGGCTGAGGTGGTTCGGCAGTCGTTCCCATGAACATTCTATGAGTGCGACGTCTGATCCTTGAAAATCGATGGATAACTCGTCTCAGCAACTTGTGGAAGAGACGCATTTGTCTTTGAGAACTGTACACACAATCAATCGCCAATACCATTTGCACGTTACATGAACTCGACTGGGAATTATTACAGTCTTGACCCCATATCCAAGTCATTTCCACATGTTTGGGCCATTGAAGGAGTTCCTGGGAGGCTAGTGTTTCAGACCTGAAGCAGGTGGTCTGATCATGGCCCTGGCGTAGTGAGTTTTCTACCTAGATGGTATCCAAGCACAAAAAAGCATCCCGGGTTTGTCTTGAACTCCCCTGTAATAATTCAAGAGAATAAAAATATATATTTATAGCTTGGTTGGTTTCATTGTTTTTTCTCCTTCAAGCATTTCTCCTTAATGTTTTTTTCTTCCTCTTGAATACCCATAAAACTGCTTTCTTTACTACACCTGCTAATATCCATGTAAATAAAATGGAATTTTTTAGGGAAATTTTCATACCGTTTCATATTTTCATAAATGTCTCTTTGGGAAGAAAAGGTATTAATGGACTTCCAAAATGATAGTCCAATTGCAGTGGATTTAAAAAAAAATAAAAAAAATAAAAAAACGAGCCAAAGCGAATGTGCGACTCCGCCTTTACTACGGTGCATGACTGAGGATGATGATGATGTAGCTGTTCAGGATCGTTGTGTTTCGCAGATTTTAAATCATTTGCATAATTATGCAAAAGCAACTTTAAATATCATTTTCTGCCATGCGTT
>JAQMYG010000015.1:24183209-24195402 GCA_030014215.1 Clariallabes teugelsi
GTCTTAGTGCTCGTCTCTCACTGGTATAATCAACATCCGTGCACGCGTGTACTGTTTACTATAACACTGTGACTACGCGTGTGTGTGTGTGTGTAAAACACATTTTATTTTGTGTTTGTATGCGTGTGTGTACAGCGCACGTGTACTGTTTATTATAACACACGTGTGTGCGCACGTGTAAAGAAAAACAATGTCTCATTAGAGAGGTTAAAGATCCATTTTCTCCCTCCCTCTCTGTATCAGCCTGCACTTTGTGTCTGTATGCGCACGCACGTCATTGGACACTGTGCCCCTTCACACACACACACCCTTCCTTTCACTCACACACACACCACACACACACGCACGCACGCACGTACAGTACACACACACTTTGCTCTACACAGAAACTCTGTTCTGTCACAATTGTTTTCAAAGGTAAAGTGCAGGTTCATTTGTTTTATTTTTACTTTACAGCAGTGATTAAATTAGTTTGCCGCTCATGCGATGTTCCTTGCAAAATTTTCCGATAAAACAGTCTTTCCGTTAATGTGTGTGTGTGTGTGCGTGTGTGTGTGAAACTCAAATAAGAGAGAAGGAAGGTTTACCGTGTAAAACGAGAAGAGGAAGAGGGGAGGGGAGGGGCTAATTCCTCCTCTCCTCTTACTTTAGCTTCACACACATACACAAACACACACAAACACACACACACCGCGCCCGCGCATAAACAGAAACACTTATCTGTCGGGATGTATTTTTACCTTTTTTAAAGGTAAGATGCTGGTAAATTATTTTTTTTATGCATTATATATATATATATTATTATATATAATCAATTTATATATGTATTATTATATCTATTAAATGTAACTATTATATATTTCACCAACAATGCTAATTTTTTTACATTTCGACTTTTTTAAATTATTTTTTTTATACATTTTAAATTTTTTAGACCTAAATGTTATTTTGGAAGACATTGAAAGATTTTATTATGAATATTATTCTGATTATTTCAGGCATGCTGTTTAGGTTTTTGGTATTATTTAGACATAATTAAAATTCATCTATCATGCAATTTGAAGTAAAAAAATAAAAAATAAATAAAAGATAGGATGAGCACAAAAAATAATTTATGCATGAAAAGGGTAATTTAAAATATCCTTACAAAAAACTTCACTACATCAACAATTATATAAAATTTACTTTAAAGAAACAAAACATGCTTTAATTTTATATCATTATTATTATTAGAACAGGATTATGTGTTTTACAAAACTTCACTGCATCCACATCAAAACTACACGCTGCAATTTTACTTGTTAAGTAATAAAGTCATTATTCTATTAGATCGGTGAATTTATTTAGCATAGGAACAATAACATTTATTAATGGGCTTTCTGTCCAATCAGGTTTTAAGGAGTAACTAACAAATGTAGTTTGTCTGTTTTTTTTTTTGTTTTTTTTTACAGGACAAATGCGGAATATTGAGTAATTAGAATAAATTAATGCAAAAATGGCTTTTTAATTACTGACTAAATGAGCAACTTGCTCTGTAACGCGTGACCTTGTCTTTGGTTTCATTCTTTTCGTGCTTTCTGCTCCGCTCATGCTGCATAATCGTGACTTTCTACATCATATGAGGAAGGCTTGATTTCTACATCCTTACGCCGAGTCTGAAAAAAAAACACATTAATTATGACGGGCGAATACGAATACGGGAACCAGCCGGCAGCAGAAGTGTAGAGCGGACGAAGTTGTGCTGCGTTCATCGAGCCAGTAATCCTCTGCCCCTTGGGGCTTAATTAATTTCGCACTATAAATTGATATACATGCAAATTTCCATTTTACAAAAAACAGCCAGAGAGGGAAAGAAAAAAAGAGAGAAAGAAAAAGAGAGAGAGAGTTATTATTTCCTTTACTTGACTAAAGAAAAGATTTTCTCAAATAAAATGAAAAGATTTACAGATACAAGTCATTACATTTGGTAAAGGAACTTGTCGTGGAGACAATTTGCGAACGAGGAAACGGAAAAACGCAAAAAAGTGTGGACCTTTTGGAAGCTCTTCCTCGATGACAATTTCATGAGTGACATTCCCTTGACTGTACGGCTACTTCATGTAGAACAATAAGTTAACCATGCGCTGGTGGTTAAGGAAAAAAATACAGTCTGACTAATAATTAACTTTTAAATAATTTGTCAAAAATCAAAAAGAAAATTTGGTAATGACTAAGTTGCTTAATATTTTGGTCTCTCAGATATAAACTTTCTCCATTTTCCTTCTTGTCCATATTTAGGACTGGTTTAGGGGGGGCGGGGCTTAAGATCACAGGATTGCATTTTTGTCGTCCAAGCACATTTGCAAAATATTAAGCTCCATATTTGTTTTAAAAGGTCTCCTCTTATGTAAAATCACTTTTAGCCAGGTATTCAGTGTGTGTGTGTCTTTTTTCCCCCAGAGCCAGAGCTTCAAGAAGCAAAATCGATTTTCTAACTACTGTGACATCACATAAGAAGAGCTCCCTCCATGGAGGGGCGTGGCTCAGCAGTAGCTCATTTACATAAACACTGAATTGACGTGTTCGAAACAGAGGGAGTCTGAAAAAAAAGCATTGTCTGAGGAGTATTTTAGCTGGGGCATTAAAACACACACATCTTAGGGGACCTGTGTTAACTTCTTAAAGGATTAGAAAAACATTGGACCTTTAAATCTATTTTTATGTCAAAAATAGACTAAAAACATTCAGAGCTCAAGACAAACAGTAAGCTAATCCTTTCCTGTGATTGTGTGTGTGTGTGTTTGTTTTTTAACCTCAGACTGTAACGCTGCCTCGGTCACGTATCCGGAGATCAGGATTGGCAAATCTGCGTCTAATCATGGCTTTGCGGTAATGTGTTTTTCTGATAATAAGCTGCGACTGTGGAGCTTTACAAGTCTCAGAAGCCTGAGGAAAGATCCACAGAAGCAAACAATAATGTGTGCTATAATAAATAATGAGGATGAACTGACTTTCTGGATGAGACACTTACAAGGCTGTTTATATGACGTATTCTCACAAATCATTTTGTTCTTCTCCACCATTAACAGGGAAATAAAATACAAAACACACAGAGCTGAACTGCAAGAGAAGTGAAAAGAAGAAGGAAGAAAGTTTTGTAGTTCATAAGTAAAAAATATATATATAAAAAGCTTGCGTGAACCGTACATGCTTTGTGTGATCTGGATAATAAAAAAAAATAAAAATAAAAATAAATCACACAATCGGAGGAAAACGCGTGAAAAAGCATCTGCTGCTGTATGAAAAGCAGAGTGCTTTTTATGTTTGACCTTTTTGTCCCTTACTTTCTTCCCCTTTTACATCCATTGATTTTACTCCATCTGTACACACTTCATCTGAATGGCCTTCCCTCGAGTACTCACGCAATCACACACACACACACACACACACACACAACAGCAATCTTCGATCATTTCTTTCCCCATGAGAAACTACTTGTTCATTTTCATTACTGAACATTAACTTTTCAATGACGGATGAATTCACATGCAACGTATTTACGCAACAAAATGCCTGTACACGGTTAAAACATTTTTTTTTTTTAATTATTTCAGGCACAAGCACTGGTGTGTGATGTCCTCACCTCCACTCGAGAGCTATGACCCTGTCAGAGTGTATGCATTAAAGAACATCACTCACATTCACTAGAAGAAAAAAGAAAGAAAAAAAAAAAAGGGACCTAAAAGTAGACCTCAGCCAGGATATACAAGCTTGTGTAATTCTACAAAATTTCCTGGGTTCATTAGTGTAAATTTACACACAGTAAAACTACTTCAAACTGTAAAAAATACTGATGAGTTCCTGATATTTTATATACAGATTACAGTATACAGTTGCATTGGCTGAGCTGCGTTAGTGGACGATTTGTTACCACACGCTGCCTGTAGGAGTCACTGTTTCACCAGTTAGCTCTCTGTGAGCTTCTCTTTCCTTTTTACGCAGTTTCGTGGGCATAATTAAGCATAGATGTGATGGAAAAGTTCTTTATTGTCATTATTATCATTATTAGTAGCAGTATTATTATTATAATAATACAGGCATTTGATAATTAAGGCAGTAAGGTGGCTTAGCACCTCCAGATCACACCTTCTATCTACTGTATGTGTGTAGAGTTTCCATGTTCCCCCAGTTCTTGGCAGGTACTCTGGTTTCTTTACATATTGGAAAGATATGATATGTAGGCTGAAGTGTGATGATGCGTGTGTATGCTTATGCTCTGCAAAGGGTTGGAAACTCATCCAGCATGTTCCCTGCCTTGTGCCGTGAGTTCCCTGGGATCAGCCTCCAGGCCCAATAGACAGAATAAGTAGTATAGAAATTGGATGGATGGATGATTTTCTTTTGTTAGGATGTGCACAAAGAAAATTAAAATGTTTTCAGAATCTGGCGGATTTTTTTTTTGTGTGTGTGTGTGTGTGTGGTATGCTCTCCGAAAAAAAATTAATACAAAAACGTACTAAAGAATAAATGTATAAATGTATAATTAGGGTTTTTTTGTTTTTCATTTGAAGTGAGTATGTAATTATTTGGGCGTCTAGTTTTCTAGCTACTGTATCATATAGCATGGCTGTTGTCACTCGAGTAGAGAAAATATTAGACACCGTTTGTAGAGAATCAGATATGTTTTTGCTAGACACTTCAGAACCATTAAGGCTGCAATCTGATCGCACTCTTTTGTGTATAAACTCTTCTGTATATTGGCTTCCAACTGGGAACAAAAAAAAACTTGCCATGGAAAAATACAGCATGTTCCTTGTAAATGTTGTTGGTTCTTGGTCATGTTTAGTGACAAAAACTACCAGAACCACTACAGTATGGACGGGAATCACCAGGGATCACCCGATACGATATTATCACGATACCTACTGTAGGTGTTGATTGGATTTTTTTTATTGCAATTCTGTAAGTATCATTATTTTATAAATATCCCAATTCAATATTATTTTAGTTTATATTTCGTTACAATTCTGAACAAAGAGCAATGGCAACATTTTACCCTCTCAAATAGAAACGTACAGTACTGTGCATATGCAAATAAATTCTGTAGAGCAAGGATGCCTTCAGATATAAACTTGAAACTTTTCTACTTGAAAAATTTCTATTCTGGACCCAGTGTTTTGATACATGAATTGCCACACAAAAGAAGCGTTACATGTAACCAAATTGATCCCCCCCCCCCCCATCTATACTGTAGATCTCGACAGAAATCTAGAACTATAGAGCTTATAAGATATTGTTTTGTTATTGTTTTGATCTCTTTACCCGCATCAAGACCTTAAGAGAATGAGAAATGCTTTATTTAAGCAAAGTGTGTGTTTGTGTGTGGACGCACTTGGAAAAGTGCATGGCCTGTTGTCCGGCGACGCTGAAGTAGAAGTTGGTCGTGTGCCTCATCTCGTCTGTGTGGCCGCTCACCTCGATCCAGTGACCGATCGGGTGACAGTACACCCCGTCCACCATGTTGCTCTGGTCGTACACACACTCCCGATCATGATGCGGCCCGTTACCTGGACACAAAGTAAACCCATGTAAGAAATTAAAACAAGTGAACTTTTTCCATCTTTTTTTTCTTCTTTGTCTTTATATGGCTTTAATGAACCAGAAACTTTTTAGTCAGTTCTCACAGCAAATCTTGATTAGACTGATTTTATTTATAAAAAAAATTTCTGAGCAAGATGGCAAGGACAAACTCCCTGAGAACACATGAGCAAAAAAAGGAAACAAAACAGAAACCATCTTCCTTAGTACTGTTTGATTTTACAGTACAGCAAGTCCCCGACTTACGAACAAGTTCAGTTCCGAGAGCATGTTCGTAAGTCTGATTTGTTCTTAAGTCCGACAAATTGAGTCTTATACGCCTTTAACACGAATATACAATGTAAAGCGTACCTACTAAATCTGTCCTCTTTCCCCACACTGCCATCATGTGGCCAAAAACCATAATCATGTCTAAGGAAATGTATCTCACAAATACATTTTTAAAAGGATCTTTAAAGTGTAGATGATGAATAAGGCACAATCTACTGGTATAAGCAGAGAACATTGAATATGATTACATCAGCCGTTTTGGGGGTTTCCAGGTGACATTATCCACTGAAGCAAGAGTGAGACTTGCATGTATTTTTGGGAATTGGAAATCTTTTAGGGCATCCATTTTAAACAGAACGTAGCTGGTATGAACTGAAGTGTTAGTAAAAATCAAGGTCCAAGACGCATCTAATATCAGACAGATGCATTTGGTATTCACTTTTACTACAATAGCACTGCTTTGGCATGGAATGTCCAGTACTTTTACCACCATATTATGATTTGTGTTCAGGTCTGCATCTGATACATCCGCAGGAAGCAAACTGTGAGATGTGAGGCATATTTATGGAAAATGTCAGGGGAGGGAAGATTTCATTTCTCATTGTGTCTTTTCCATCACCCATGCAAACGGCAACCAGATATGAAGTCTGGATAAAGCCTTTATTCGTATTAAATATTAAAGGTCAGGCCATTACTGTGCTCTGGTATCATGCTGGACTGGGATACACAGCAAGCCTGTACACTTTAATTAAAATGTATGTGATGTATGATGTAATCTAGTCTTGTATCAAATCAATGAATGCAAAGGGAAAAGACTTTCAAAACCAATTCCGTCATCATCTCTTTAACGAGAAGCCTAAACTAATCCTATATTACCTCACAATCATGCGAGTGCTGATCACGTCGTCTGCGTGAATGCTATGATTTCTGCATGTCCTGACTGCCAGAGGGGACTGAGATTAGTTTTCTTGGAACAGACTAAAAGTATAGAGCCATGCCGTGCAATCAAGCCACATTGTTTTTCCCCTCAAAAAAAGGCTTTATGCGTATCCAAAAATGTGCTGCTGCATGATGAAAAGAAACTCACAGCATGCGAACAATCCGAGAAACAAAACTAATTGATTCTAGTACGAGAACACAAAAGACACACGCATACCTAAAGAAGCCTTTTGAAACGAGTGTGTATGGGGGAAAAATAAAATAAACCCGACAAAATGAACGTAAGTCAGTGAGTGTTTGAACGTATAGAGTGACTGATGACGGAAAAAAACTGGTTTAAGAGATAAATACAAAAGTGTGAAACTGCTGTACTTTTGTCTGTCTGAAAAAAGAAAATGCTGATGAAGTCGAAGCAGATTTGGTTTCAATTCTAACAGGACAGAAGGAGAGAGAGAGAGAGAGAGAGAGAGAGAGAGAGAGAGAGAGAGAGCAGTTAACAAGTCAGTATTTGAAAAAGGTAAAGTCTTGTCTGTGATATCAGTGCCATCTTGTGGACAAAATGGCTCATTACATTACATTCGGAATATTCACATTTAGCAAAAAAATGGGGTTAAAGTGCTGGATCTGATTGACTTGTCCCAGGTTCTAACTCCAACACCACCAAGTTTCCCCTGTTGGGCCCTTAAGCAAGGCCCTTAACCCCTTAACTGCTCAGATATATAATGAGACAAATGTAAGTCGCTTTGGATAAGTGCGTCTGCCAAAGGCTGTGAATGTAAATGTAAAAGGATTTAACTACAAAGTATATGTGACAAAACTATCATCTTTTCTTATTAAAATTAGTGGTACCGCAGCATACGGACTACACGCTTCACAAATTTTCACCTTAAGAAATTTAATTTCTTATGCTTCAATGTACAAGGCATTTGGGCATACGAGCGACCGAACCGAATGTTGGATAAGTTGCGGGGTTTGAGAGGGGTTTTTTTTTTTTTTTTTTTGCTTTTTATGTAAGATTTAGTGAAGACATAGCACCATGGGTCACAAGAATTTTAGCGAGGACGGTAGCAAGAAGAAAACAGAGCCACATTCGATTTGGTTTTTAAAGCAGCCAGTGACAAGTGGAATCATAAATTAATGTTACTTAAGGTTTAATATTTATTTATTTCATATTTTTATTAACTTACATGTCTTTTCTAAAATGTTTTGATTGTTTTTATATGCACAAGTATGATTATAGTGTTGGAAAGTGGTAATATTGGTAATATCTTTGGGTGGCTGGAACGGATTATCTGCATTTTCATTATTTCCTATAATAAAATGCGTTTCACAATACGAAATTTCACCTTAAGAACTCGCCTCTGGAACGGATAAATTCGTATGGTGAGGTACCATTGTATTGTTTATTGTGGATTTCTTCTTTAAAAATTTTTTTTAGACAACTAAATAAAACCAAAAGGGCATTCATCAACCCAAATATTTGATCATTTTGGAGCTTTTCCAGTGATGTCAAGTGTGTCGGCCTAAAAAACGAATGTAAACTAAACTCTCTACTGCTCCTGTCAAGCGATGCTCTTCCTGATGTAACCCTCCTATTTTTCTAACCGGGCTTGTGACCGGCACCGCATACAGTGGCTGGGTAGTATGAGGTGTGTGGCAACCCACTGACAGCGGGCCTCGAACCCGGATCTTCTAATCAAATTTTGTGAAAAATAGCATGAAAATCCATGCCAATTAGCAAGGGAAGAAAAGAAAAGCTTGTAATTTCATTATTATATGCAGCAAGACAACACAGGAAAATTATCCCAATCCGACAGATACCTTCCCAGATATAATTCCCATCAATCCGCTTAAGGAACTTGAACCAGAACTTGTGTGTGTACGGCTCGGTGAGGTGCACTTCCCCGAGCCACAGGCAGGGGTCGCAGCTGGACGCCAGTGTCCTCGTCGGCTTCATCTCGACCGCGTTCGCCGCGTCCCAGCACCCGAACTCGGCGCGGGATCCCGACACGAACACCTGGATATCCGGGCGCTCGGGGGTCAGAACGACCCCAAACCTAAACACAAGCATTCTGAAAAAAAATAAAATAAAATAATAATAATAATTACGAATAACGAATTCGGTCGGCGATAGAAAAGCTCGCCCCAAGTGCCTGTTTTAAAATAATACTAAAATAGGATTTACGTCATGGCGCAGTGTTTTCACGTCGTGTTTAACCTTTTCTGGCGTGAGAGCCGAGTCGTTTAAGTGAACCGACTCCCTTCATAAACCTACTGCTTTTTAGGTGAACCGACTCCTTTTAGGTGAACCGACTCACTTATCTGAAAAGCTGTAATCAATCATTCTCCTAAAGAGAATCAACATATTTTAAATACATCATATAACAACTTATATGCACAATAATATACAAATATACAAACATCCAAGGACAAACAGTGGCTGGTTTTCTATAAATATATAGAAAAGAGTCGTTTCGAGGGCATGAATCACGGTCAGTTAAAGACCCTTCACCTGACAAACACTTCCGGTTTCTATCTCGAACGCGCAAATGAGAGAAAAAAATAATAAACGAGTGCTAAATATATTTAAAGTTGTATTCGACTTATATTTATTTCACTCTAAATAATCACACACAAAAAAAATCGAATAATTTACTGGCCGAATATTTCAATGATTCAAATATTTACTTTATCTAATATTAATATAATATATGATGAAACAATAATATATAAATAATAATATATGATAAAACAAATTCTATGTGCAGCTTAGTGTGTTTGCTCCGGTTAGTTCTGTCGCAGGCGTTCCTCACTGAATGTAACAGCAGGCAACGGTCAGAAGTAAGGGGTGCCAAAACATTGGAGCAGCAGCGTACACACTCCATTGGTTGGACCTAGGTAATGTTAGCCTGCAGGCGTCAGAATCTGCACACGGGTGAATAACCCCTAGTATGTACATAAGCATGACATTAAAGTTTTTTTAATTTTTTTTATTTAATCGACCAGAGGCTCTGGGTTTGAGCACATCCGGGATGGCCCCTTGAGTACGCCCAACTGCTCATATGAGATTCAGTGCTATTCTGGAGAGATCGGGTGGGATGCAACAGGAAGGGCATCTGCCATAAAACCTGTCCCAGATCTTGCATATCAAATGATCCAATGTGGCGACCCCTAGAATAGGGGTTAAGGATCTTAACCTCAAGGGCCCAGGGGTAGATGGATGGTGCTGGGGTTTGAACCTATAACCTTCTGATACATAATCCAACACCTTAACCACTGAGCTACCACTGCCTCATATTGTCATGATGTTTGTTTAAACACACATGATTGGCTGCAGCAGAGACCTTACAGAACCACGCTAGTTTAAAAATCTAGAGTTGTTGAATAACAGGTGTTTTTTTCCCACATCTGTTTATCATCTCTGCTATAAATTTTATAAGTACTTGGGTCCATATCAAAAATGTGTTCCATAATTAGATTAGTGCAGGAGTGCAGGCATCACTAAACACCAGACTGCGATCTGTGAGGTCCGACTCCGAGTGACGGTTCTATTCGAACCCTACCATTAATCCAGCATGTTTTTTTTTCCCTCTGGAGATGAGTGTGGCTATATGCATCACTCAACAGAGCCAATTAATGCAATAGTTTACGTTTATAGACAGTGTGTGAAAGAAACATGAATGAAAGGCAAATCTTCTATCAATGTTCATTAGACTTATGATGATTGGTTGGACCTAGATGAATGACAGCTCCCAATTTAAAATTTAAAGTGGGTGACCATGATTGAGGGAGAAACTACACACGGAACTGGAGAGGATTAGTGTTTGTTGTTGGGCCATTTTATTTCCAGACACAGCAGAAACTCGGGGCTGTATACACCCACTCGACTAAACATGACCTTTTCAAGCTAAGGCTAAATGTCAGGTTGATCACAGTTCAGCAGCTTCATGCAATCACTGTGCCATTTCTGGTTTGAGATATTTTATGAGCTGCAATGTAAATATAAAAGATTCAGGATGTGGCATTAAACACCAGCAGGGTCAGAGTTGATAAAATATCTTTTTTATTCAACACAACCAAAAACACATGCAGGTCCAGACTAAACAGTGTCCTGGCTTATTCTTCAGATCATTGGTGCCAGCACACTTGGTCTGGTCAGGCAAACACTTCTTCTTCAGCAGCAGCAACAGCAGCAGCAGCAAGAGTAACACTCCATAAGGCCTTCATCGTTATTAAAAACAAAAACTTGGCTTTGGGTTATGAGCTAAATAGGTTCTTCCCAATCCCAATCAAATTCAGCTCTGTATGTGACTGAAAAACTTTGAATCGTTGAAAAGAAACCAGATGATTATTACCCAACAGATTCCCTGCATATACCATAAAGCTTTCAGAAATCAATGTGACGATCCCCATATCATAACATTCAACATGCACTTGTGAACGTGAACACGGACATTTAACACATTTTTTTTTTGCATTTTGTAAACCTTTGTTTTTACGTGTTTAGATTATTTACCAAGGTGCTACATTATGTTTACAGAAATGTATTAAGTGCTTGTGTAGTGTCTTTAAAAAGTGGCACTGTCATTTTCTCCTAAAATAAAAGTGATAGATGAAGACGACGATGACAGTCTCTGGGTTGACTGTTGTTCCAAGGTTCCAAGTGTGGCAGACTTTAGTGTGTATATATATAAACATAGATCAGCTCATGTAGTGTGAAAATGACATATTAGTATAGAATGGCATTCAGATTGTCTTTGTCTCATCGTCCAACTCTGATTGTACAGTAACTCAACACCTTTACTGATCGAAACCTTTTTCCATCAGGCATCAGAATCACTGAGTATTGCTGTGAGAAAATTAAAACAGAAAATGAAACTTGATGCAACATCAGCCGCCCAGGCTGACAGGACATGGATATTTTAGTGCTTTCCCTGCTCTAACACATTTCATGTAGGCCATCAGTTACTTAAGAACCCTTCCTGAGTTGGGGGTTGAGTAGGACTGGGGTTACTTCCTGAGTAGGAACTCCAAAATACAGGGTTGGGAACCTGCACAGAACATCACTAACACTAATTGACAGCTGATAAAGGCAAGCTATCAGCACTGCACCTAATCATATTTATAATCAAAAGCATCTCTCCTTCACTCTTAGCTCCACTGGTGCTTGTTCTGGAAAGATGATTCCTCTTGTAAGGATCTTGTCCGATCTCATCACATGGAGCAGACAGACATGACGTACCCTAACACAGCACTTCCTGGAAGCAAGAAAGACTGATCATATCTACAAATTATACGAATCGAAATACACAGCTTAAGGCTCTTCATTTTTACTCGAGTGAGTTGAAGTAATGTCCTTTCAATGTTACCTCAAAGGGGGGGGGGGGGGGGGTGGAACAGCTTTAGA
>JAQMYG010000015.1:24216878-24228807 GCA_030014215.1 Clariallabes teugelsi
ATTGTCTGAATAATGGATTACATTTTTGAAAAAATAACTAAATAACTGAGTACTTAAATGGCGGACCTAACGCGTTACATCAAAAAAGGAATCCAAGTACGCTAACGCATTACTTTGTAACACGTTGCAACCAACACTGTTTATATCATATTGTCATATCACCCCAACGGGCAAGTGTGTTGTACCTGTGTTCAGCTGAACACTGCTGCTGTTCATGCTGGTGCACATGCTGTCAGAAGCTGAGACATAGAAGCTGTAGGTCAGTCCACACAGCAGCCCGGTGAACACACACGTAGTGCTGTTGCTGCTGCAGGATGCCGAATAACCTCCGCTTCCCTGGGCGAGTGCTCTGTAGGACATGGCTCCACTGCTGGACTGCCATTTCGTAGTGACCTGACCGGACGCACAGTCCAAAATGGGGTTCAAGGGGACAGGAACACATGGCACTGTGGGAAAAACAGAAGTACTGCCTTAAATACTGTGTGTATATACTGTACTGTACATACCTGTGTGTGAAATATCTTACCTGAACGCAGTTGTGTGACTGTATTTCCAGTTACACGGCACTTGTTGCTAATAGCAAATACGCTAACATTGTACACATCGCCACACAGCAGGTTGGACATGTTACAGAACATTCCTGTAGTGTTGCATCCTGCTATGTCTCCTCTGGTACCAAGAGCCTGGACTTCATAAGACTCTGCCCCACCATTAGGATTCCATTGTACCATGGCAGAATTAGTTTGGCAGTTTATGCTGGCGTTAACATGAGCAGGAGGACAGGGTGCTGGTAGAGCGAGAGAGAGAGAGAGAGAGAGAGAGAGAGAGAGAGTGAAATGAAACATTTCTCCTGGACATTTACTACACCCGTATTTATTTGGTGAGCCATGATCTCTCTAGTACCTGATGTGACCTGTACGGCGGCGCTTTGACTGCTGCTGCATTGCCCGTTCGATGCTGTCACACTTATGTTGTATATCTGGCCACAAGTCAGTTGCTTTAGATCACAGCTGGTAGAGTTTGTGCTGCAGGATGAGTTTTGCCCCCCAGGAGCTGTGCCAACAGCAGTGTAAGAGACGTTGCCCGTGCCAGAACTCCAGTTCACTGAGATCGAGCTGGAGTTACAGTTCAGGTTTGCAGAAACAATAACAGGTGTGCATGGAGCTGCATATGGAAGAATATAAATGCTTCAAATAATAGTCTCTGAAGATGTTAAAATAATGTTTACCCCACCAGAAAATAAAATATAAACATTTACTTATATTAAGCTACGGCATGCTAACTCTTTTTATCTATCTCTCATCATGTCCCAAAGCATTAATAACGCAAAATACTTAGTTTGTACAGTATACATAACAGATTTATTTGTTAAGCTTTATCATCCAAATTACTAATTGACTGCCTCCTTAAATGCCTCTATTAACTGTCAATATAACAATCTTAACATAACTAATCTGTACTTACATTACCACCTTAAATGGCTATAAACTCTTTCTTAAAATACCACCTTAAATACCTTCCTTTTAATGAGTGGTAGTCTCTGTCTCACCATGCCATCTCGACACAATATCACTTTAAATATTTACTGTTGATCAGCATAATCACTTTCTCACAATTCCACCACAATACCAGTCTTTATCTTGTAGTTCCACATAGACTCTATCTCACAATACCACCTTAAATACCGATTTAAATGAGTTTGCCACTTCAAAATAGACATAGACTCT
The DNA here is from genome assembly GCA_030014215.1 of Clariallabes teugelsi. Classification (NCBI taxonomy): domain Eukaryota; kingdom Metazoa; phylum Chordata; class Actinopteri; order Siluriformes; family Clariidae; genus Clariallabes; species Clariallabes teugelsi. The sequence goes on from JAQMYG010000015.1 coordinate 24,218,606, forward strand.
ATGTCACAATACCGCCTTAAAATGGCTGAGGTTTCTTTTTCATAATACCACCTTAAGTACCAACTTTCAATGTGTTTAATCTCCTTCTTACAATTCCACCTTAAAATGGTTCTCAAGTCTCTTGCAACGCCACTCCAATATGGACATAAGCTCTATCATACAATACCACCATAAATGACTGTGGTGTTTTCTTTGCCTTACAATACTCCCTTAAGATCATTGTAGTGTCTGGTTCGAACCTTTCTCATACCTGAACTAAACCACCTTAAATACCAATTGCACCTTAAGATGGTTCTCAGCCTTAAGCCAGCTTTAGTCTTTATCTCACAACACCACTTCAATATGGACATAGACCCTATCTCGCAATACCAACTTAAAACGGGTGTTGTCTTCTTTGTCTTACAATACTACCCTAAGATCATTGTGGTGTCTGGCTCATGACTTGGACCTTTCTCATACCTGAACTAAAGTTCACTGGCTGACTCGGTGAACTCGAGCACTCATTTCCAACAGCCACCACCTGGACCACGTATGCTGCCCCACAGGGGAGACCCTTCAGAATGCAGTGCGTGTTGCCACCAGAGCTATTACAGGAAGCACTGTTATAGTATCTGCTTGTAGCGAGGACACTGTAGTTCACTGCCCCCTGGCTGGCATTCCATGAGACATGTGCTTCGTTTTTGGTGCAGTCCATCATGAGGGAGACCCCCGTTGGGACACAGGGAGCTGGTGGAGAAAATGAACATGAGAATACTGTCAGAAATCTTGAGCTATGGAGGAAAATACTAAAAAGCAGTAATTATTGCAGCTTTGTTTACACTTTAGCGACGTTTAAATGTTTGCCCCTTGAGTGGTTTTTACTATGGCTTGTATGTCTGACCTGTGTTGATGTAAGTCTGCCCACTGGGTTTTGAATTGCAGTCAAGACGAGACGCTGTTACACTGACGTTATATTTCTGTCCACACTGAAGCGTTGCAATGCCACAGCTCGTAGTGGAGGACATGCATGTTGTGACCATGCCATCCGGGCCCACTGCATTGGCCATGTAGTGATCAGCAGTGTTTGATATGCCCCAGGTCACTGTAGCGATGTTGGAAAGACAGTCCACGGAAGTGGTGACAGCACTCGGGGGGCATGGATCTGTAGAGAGGGACAAGGATATTATTCATGCCATATTGTGCATTTCTGGTGCATTCTGGTGCATTCAAAAGCTCCAACCCTGAGCTGCAAAAAGGACCAGCATCTACACCAGCATGTACAGTATTATGTCTATATGATAATGGATTTTAGGATAAATGGATTGTTTAGGTAAATAAAGTTCCCAGATCTCAACACGCCTAAACAAACCCTGCCAAATATCTGGAACACCAGAGTTGGGAGTTGGTGTTGAAATGAATGTAAGAAAATGTTGAAAATGTTGACCAACCTGAAGTGCCCAAGGGCTAGTTTGACAAGTCTATAATCTTGTATTGCCAGATCAAAAAGAACTTGGAATAAACTGTAATGAAAACTATGTAATTCTCAATTTTAGTAAAAATATCTGGATGACATCGGCATTCATTCATGTTACTGGCATGTTAATACCTGTCTGTAAGATGGAGGTGTTGCTTGGCCGGCTCCTGCACCCTTGCCCCACACTTTTAACTGTGAAATAGTACTGCTGGCCACACTGAAGCTCTGAGATCTGAGTGCTGGTGCTATTGGTTGTTAGCCCAATCAGTTGGCCGATGACATTTTCGCCAGTCACCACATAGACCTGAGCAGCCCAGCTGGGCTGCCATGACAGCGATGCGACCCGCAGGGTACAGTCCATAGTGGTGCTTAAAATCTGAGTTCTACATGGAGCTGTATGGGAGAAACCACACATTTGATTAGAAGTATCCTCACTGACCATTAGTCATTAATATTTACAAAGCATACAATGATATTCATAAGCTTCCCATCATTATTATTCCTTTAGTAGTCTTATAGCTGTCAAGACATCAGTAATTGTTGAGCAAACTGAATCATATGGAGGTTTTTGCGACAAAAATCTCAGACAAACAAACAATACAGCCAAGCCTGTGATAGGATGTTCTACTTAATATTTTTATATTTTTATAAAATATTTTTGGGTTGTGGAGACGAATTACGCTCGCAATCCAAAGTTTAACAAAGGTTATCTCACCCATGCGGATGATGGTGTTGTTACTAGGGGTGCTGTTGCAGCGCAGGTCGCTGGCGATGACCCAGGCTATATAGGTTTCTCCACACATCATGTCACTCCAGGTACATACTGTTGTATTGGTGGTGCATGTGTAGCTCTGGCCTAATGTCTGTCCCTGAGCAACCACAGTATATTTTACTGCTCCATCACTCCCCGCCCAGTTGACAGAAGCGGTGGTGTCCTCACATTCAACGAAGGTCTGCATACCCGTCGGTACACATGGGGCTGCAAAAATGGAGAAAGTTTTTTTTTTATTATTGCCTGATCCTTGTGTCTATGTATAATCTTATTAGATCCTGGAAATTTGTAGCTAAATTGTAGAAAGGCTGTAATAATGTACCAGTTGAATACTTGGCAATGGCACTTGCGGGGCTGCTGCACTGATCATTCTGCCCCAACACACTAAAACTGTAGCTCTGGCCACAGGAAACCTCCATCTCTACACTGGGCACAGGGCTCTGGAAAGAGCCGGTGTAGCCCAGGTTTCCTGTGACTGAGATGATGTAACGAAGCGCACCGGTGGCATTGGGCCAGTTCAACCGGAGTGTATCAGTGGTGCATGAACCGACCACAGTGATATTCTGTACCTGGCAGGGTTCTGAACAAAAGTAAGATGATTAAGCCATGCTTGAGTTTAATGTAAAGACAAGAATTAAAAGCAAGATATAATAAAAAAAAAGAGAGAGAAAGAGACCTGTAGTGATGTTAACAGGTGCACTTAAGTCACTTAGGCACTGTCCGGTAGAAGCTCTAACTCTCAGGGTGTACTGCACTCCACATTGTAGACCACTGAAACTACAGCTATCAGCAGTTGAATTACACACTGCAGCGGCTCCTCCAGGCGTAAAAGTGGCACTTGCCAGGTAGTACATGACTCCCGGCTGCTGTTCCCAGGTTAGCACGGCTGTACGAGTGCCGCATTGCAGGTTCGCCGCGACACGCTGGGGCACGCAGGGTCCTGGGGGTCAAGAGCAGTCATATTAAAATTGTAAGCAGTGTAGACTTTGCGATCGAAATTCTGATTGGCCACAAGGTGTTGATTAACTGAAAAAAATTACTAGAAGGATTATTTTTGTTGCTAGTAAATCATTGCCAGAAATAAAACACCTGAGGTCATGCATTAATTGAAAATAATGAACTTGATGGTGGTAACAGGAAATCAGTGGGGGTTCCTTCTCATCACGCTGTCAATAATTATTTCCCATAACAGCACATCCCAAAGAGTTTTAATCCTAAAATAAGCTACTTAGGACTCACGGCTTTGGAAGGTGGTTCCTACATCCAGGCTGACAGAACTGGCCTTATTGAAGGCTACCAGGCTGAGACTATATGTCTGTCCACACTCCAGGTTTGTAATGTTACAGCTGTTCTGCAGTGTGTCACATTTTAATTGGTCTCCGTTGTTGCTAGTAGCAGTGAGTTCATAGGACGTTGTTCCTTCGCTCCAGCCCCAGCTGACAAATGCTGAATCATTTGCACACTGCACTTCCACAGAAAAGCTGGTATTGTCTGGCAGGCAGGGCCCTAAATACAATGATACATCAGGCATTAGGAATAGAAGGAGCCACAATGGACATGTTTATTTTATTTAAACTGGGCCATGTTACTAACCTGTAGTGAGAAGGGCTCCTACACTGCTTGAGCTGTTGAGGCCTGGGCCGATGGCTATGACTTGTGTAACGTAAACTGTCCCACACATGAGTCCTGGCACCCTGCATGATGTCCCTGTCGTCAGGCAGTACAAGGTGTCACCTAGCCGTCCTTTGAGTTCAGCCATGTATTTCACAGCCCCTGCAGTCGGCTCCCAGGTCACCTCCCCAACGTTGCCCAATTCCCGGGTTGCCAGGATGGTAGGAGGACACGGTTCTGCAAAATACACCTTTGATCAGATTTAATTTAAGATTGTGTTCAGTTTCCACCCATCTTATTATGGCACTCCTCCAACGGTGACAGCTATTAAATAGGAAGGGCCCAGGATAACACGGGGTTCCTTGACTACTCATGTTTCTATGATTGATACAGAAGGGCAAAGTAATGTGTCTAATATAGCTTGGCAGTCTCTCTCTCACCTGTCTTAAGTGTAGTGGTGTTGGAGTTCACCCCATCTTGGTAGATGTCACTAAAGGCGGTCAGAGTGATGTTGAATGTCTGGCTGCAGTTCAGACTGTTAAGCACACATGAGGTGTCACGGGTTGAACAGGACCTCTGGAAGCCCTGCTCCGTCACAGCCTTAATGGTGTATTTGTCAGCGCCTCTGGTCATGTCCCATGTAAGCAGAGCAACAGGAGGTGTGTATGTTGCACTCACCATCCCCGGAACACACGGCCCTGAGATCACAAGATTAAAAATCTCACCTTTTTACCATTATGATCACAAAAATTTCCAATGTAATATGTACAGAGTAAGCATCACCTGTCTGAAGGTATCCACTCATGGAAGCAGAGCTATTGCAGACGCTTCCTATAGCCTGGACCGTGACATTGTACTTGTCTCCACATAACAGATTGATCAGGTCGCAGTTAGTGTAATTCGTGTCACAAGACACACTGGTTCCTGAGATGCTGCTCACCGCAATGGCCTTGTACCTCAACGCACCAGCACTCAAATACCACGAGAGTATGGCTGTGCTGATCGGAATATCCATCTGAGCCCTGATATTGATGGGAGCACATGGAACTACGTGAGAGAAGACAAAAACAGAGAGGGTAATTGATCAAAAGAAACTGCTTGGTTTTGAAGAACTGATTGTCAAAAGAATAGCAACAAAAAAATACAACAACATGGCTACTTTTCAACGCTGTTGATGAGGCTGTGGCGATTACCTGAGTCTATGCTTTTGATCGTACTGGGCAGGCTGCTGCAGTACTCATCAGAGGCGACCACACTTGCATGATAGATATTTCCACAGCTCACACCACTAATAATGCAGTGGTCAGAAAAGCTCTGGCAGTTAGTAGAGAGCCCCAAGCTGTCTATTATCGTGGCCGTGTAAAGTTGCGCTCCTGAGCTCGGGGTCCAGGACACGGTAAGGTTTCGGGCAGGGCAATCCAGGCTCAGCCTGACATTTTGAGGAATGCATGGTACTGAAAAAACATTGAGGACATTTAGAAATTGTGTTTAAGTTTAAATACCAAGTTGAGAGTAGTAAAGTTTGTCATTCCTATTAAAGGAGGTTAGATATTTTTATGGTACCTTTCAGTTCAAGTGCAAAGGGCATGACCTTTCTACCTGCTGGTTCTACTAAAAGGGGATGGCTTCTCCGTTGTTCTGTCTAATTGCTGATCTTAATGAAGGGGTGTGGCTTTTGTGCTTCCCTGTCTCAGAAAAGGAGGTGTGGTCTGTCTAATTGCTGATCCCAGTAAACAGGTGAAACATCTGTGCATGTTTATATTTAGGCATTTGGCAGACGCCCTTACTGTATCTAGAGTGGCATTTTTTTTTATTCCATTATACATGTGAGTACTGTAGTTGAGGGTTAAGGGCCTTGCCAAGTTGCTAACTTGATGGTCGTGGGGTTTGAACCTGGGACCTTCCGTAGTCCAATGCCTTAACCACTGAGCTACCCCTAACCCCTAAGTATGTCTAAGTAAATGAAGCATTGCTGCTGTATTTTTCATTCCCAGTAAAGAAAGTGTGGTTTCTGTATGTGCCAATCCTAAGTGAAGCTGGCATGGATTCGGCACCACTCATGGACTGAATATGTTTTTTATAATATAAACAAAAAAGTATTTCATTGGCTTGGATCCTTATGGTGAGTTTGTTGGAGATAAAGAAAACTACACTCTTAGTGTAGCAGGAACTCATTATGTCTTTTTCTTGAACAAGTTCATCAAGTGGGTCTGGTGGCATGCTACTTTCCTGGGATTCACCCTACCTGTCCTGATGCTTGTCGGTGGACTTGGCAAGCTGACGCAAACACTGTGTTGCGCCACCACCGTGGCCGTGTACTGCAGACCACACACCAGACTGCTGAGATCGCAGGATCCATCGAAGCCAGAGCAGGTGTCTACGAACGTTCCATTCATGCTTACAGCATTTACTATGTAGAGCTGCCCACCCATGCTGCTCATCCAGTTGACTCTCGCCACATTATCTGTGCAGCTCAAAGTCGCATTGAGGCCCGATGGCTGGCACGGTGCTGCATAACACAGTGCAGAAACAAACACGATTAGGACAATGAAAAACAGCAAACGTTCGTAGTAGAGTTTAATATATTATGACATGGGATAGATCGTGTAACCCAAGCACTCTTCTTAAATCTGATTATTCAGAAAGTGTTGATTAATTTCCCATAACAACTGATTTACACTTATGTACCTAATATCAATTTAAAATATTCCCAATCATTGGAAAACTTTGGACGTCATTAATTATTTTTCTATAACAGCATATTGTGAAGTCTTTTATTATTTACATGCTGTATATTTATTTTCCTAGCTATAACAAAAACATCGATTAGTCCTTTTTTTTTAATGCGTCATCAAAAAGCAGTAAATGAGCATTCGCCAAAAAAAAAGATTTGTGCAAGCGACTATAGAATACCTTGCATTTATTGATATTTTTTATCAATATAATTTATAGTGCAAAGTTTTTGCAGTGGCCATGTAATGTGTATTAAGTGGTTAATGTGTCATAGAGGAGCAGTATAGATGTTTGCACGAGGGGCTTACCTGTCTGTGCCAATATGGCCGTGCTCTGAGAGCTATTACAGGTTCGTCCTTCCGCGGTGACGGTCACTATGTACGCCTGACCACATGGAAGAGATTTGACATCACAGGAAGTGCTCCCATTAAGAGAAGTGCAGCAGGAAGACATGCCTGTTTGCGGTTCAAGTGTGGCAGTGTACGTGAGAGCTCCAGCACTGGGCAACCAGAGCACAGTCACTGTACCAGTGTAACAACCCACTGATACATTCACACCCTCTGGAGCACAAGGAACTAAAAAACAAAAACGAGCATGAAAATATAATATAGGTACTACAGCACATACGTAAATACATGCCTGAATGTTTTTAACTATATCTAGAATCAGCTTGATATAGAGTAACTCTGTCTGTCTACTGTGTAACTCTGTGTGTCTCTGACCTGTCTCAGACCACATGGTATTGCTGAATCCGCTGCTGCACTGTGCATTGGTGGCTGTGACAGCAAAACTGTAATTCCTCCCACACTGTAACCCAGGGACTGGACACGCGCTGGCACTGGAGTTGCACTGATAGTGGTAGCTGTTGCTGTCTATTGCCACTGCACTGTAAGAATTCGCCCCTGATGATGTGTTCCACGTGACCCAGGCGAGGTTGGACAGGCAGTCTACCTCCACACTCTTCAAAGCGGGCACACATGGAGCTACACAAACAAAAACTAAAAGTAAAAGTACTGCATGAAAAAGTATCATTTCTTAACAGTTCATTTTCATACTGACCTGCTTGAATAATAGTATAAGGCGACCTGACTCCGCTGCAGCTGTTTTGGCTAGGTATTACAGAAATGTTGTAGGTCTTGCCACATGGCACACTGATGCTGCAGAAGGTGTTGGTGCTATTGCACGTGTAATAGCCAGTAGAAGAGACGGCCTGTGCCATGTAGCTGACACTAACCACGCTGGAGGACCAGTTTACGGAGATGGTGTTGGATGTGCAGTTTATATTCGCACTGATGGCCTGAGGAGGACATGGGGCTGGAGACACACACCACAGTCAACTCACAGATCAAAGATGATACATTCTGGGTTATATGCACATGGTCAAGAGAACAAATGCAAACACATTTGGCATTATAAGTCTTTTTTTTTTTATAAGTCAAAAATCATCCACACTTCTGTTATATTAAAACTTCTGTTGGCTGCACTTTGACGAGACACAGATTCATCACTACAAGCCTGAGAGTAAACGGTAGAATATGGAACAGAAACATCTTCAATCGTCGACCAAGAAAAAGTTCAAAAGCTCATTTTTGTACAGTGTGTAGAAATACAAACACTGACATGTGACATTCAAGAAGATATTGCACCGCAAAACAACAACGGTATCCTCATTAAAGAAGGTGTTCTCTAAGGAAGCCTGGATGTTTACCTGAAACGGCACTTTGTACAGAACTGCTGCTGCTGTTGCACTTTTCGTTCTGGGCCACCACCGTGACATTGTACGTCCGACCGCAGAGGATGTTGGGAACCATGAAGAAGGGCTGGTTTGTAACAGGGAACATCACTTCACCAGCACTAGTCACCACCATGGCTCTGTAGTTTGTGGCTGCACCGTTTTGCTGCCAGGTAACATTAAGCACCGTTGATTGACACGCCAATATCGCCTGGACGTTCTGAGGCATGCAGGGCGCTGAATTGATAAGGACAGACATCAAGATGATTCATCTCTTCTCAGGATGGAGGTCATAAGCATCCTGAGACCAATGACACACATTTATTATTTATTACTTATTATTTATTATTCTCACCGGTTTTGATAGTCTGACTCTGGCTCTTTGGTCCTACACAACTTCCAATCACACCTGAGACATAAACCTCATATGTCTGTCCGCACTGGAGTCCAGGAACGTTACATGTTGTCCCATTGCTGCTGCAGTTAAACCTTAGTCCCGAGCTGCTCTGAGCAACAGCAAGGTAAGAGACAGAACCTTGAGAGATCTGCCAGGACACAGTTATAACATTCGAGTCACAAGGAACCTGGACAGACACAAGATTTGGGGGACACGGGCCTGAAATAAAAGGAATAATTTAGTTCGTTTTGTACATTAGAAAAAAAACTTATTCAAAGGAATTATCTCTCACACCTAAAAATGAAGGGAAAAAAATATATAATTTAAGGACCTGTTACCTGTGGTAACGGACACCCATCCCTGAGAAGGGCTAGGGCAGGTGTTCGCCCGACCACTGATGCTGATCTGGTAGGTCTGGGCACATTGTAGGCGAGTCATGTTACAGGAAAATCCGGTGGTGCTGCAAGTTACACGGTCACTCAAATCCACTGCATTAGCAGATGCGTTGTAATAGAGAATGCCATAACCCGGCGTCCATGAAACAAGAGCAGAATTGCTGCTGCAGTCCAACATGACTTGAGGAATTGACTGAGGACACGGCCCTAGACAGAGGTAAAACAAGAGAGAAAAATATCAAATTCACAGAAATAGATGACAAAAAAATTAAAAGATGTTGTCGTACATTGTTCATCCTCAATACCTGTAGACATAGTGACGGGTTGGCTAGACTGAGATTTGCAACTACCACGAACTGCCACAACTGTGATGTTGTAGTTCTGACCACAGGGAAGATCTGGAAAATCGCAGTAGGCATCTATGGCGCTGCAGTTGGACTTGTATCCTTGACTACTCACTGCGTAGACCACATATCTCTCAGCCCCCCGAGCTGTGTCCCAAGATACTGAGGTCATCAAAGTGTCACAATCATAGTTCACTCTGACTTGGGTAGGGATGCAAGGAGCTGAAAGAAGCAAAGCAATGGTTAAGGAAGAAGTAACAGTCTCAGAGCTTCGCAAGCCATCTCAATCTCTCATCAGTGTGCATCACAACCTCTCACTTTAAAAGAAAATCTGGTATCACAGTGTCTCACCATTTAATAAGAAACTCTACTTCTTACAGTACCTGTACCCAGCTATCTCTTTGTCTTATCTGTGTGCAGGTCTCAGGCACCTCTGCCACAAATTCTTGGCCTGGGATGTCACCTGTGTTCCCTCACCTCTGTGTCTCTGTCTCTGTCCACTGTCCAAATCTGATTCTCATGTGTGTTCAGTAGGCATCTGTTTTCCTGCTTCGAACAGGTATCCCTATCACTTACTAGTAGGTATCTACTGTACCTCTGTCTCTCTTCTGTGTCCAGTAATTTTGGTTCTCAGTTGTATGGAGGTAACACTATCTGACCTTTGAGTAGATATAACTGGTACTATTACATAAGCAGTGGTGTCAAAAGTATTCACATTCATTACTTGAGTAGAAGTATAGATACTAGGGTTTAAAAAGACTTCTT
>JAQMYG010000015.1:24240686-24254793 GCA_030014215.1 Clariallabes teugelsi
CGATTCTTTTCAAAGGTAAAGTGCAGGTTAATTTTTTTATTTTTACTTTACAGCAGTGATTCCGTTAGTGTGTCGCTAAATCGAGTGTCATTAGAGAGATTTATTTTTTTCCCGATAAAACAGCATTTTCGTTGTGTGCTCATGTGTGTGAAAAGAGTGAAGGAAGGGTAAGTGTGTAAGATGAGAAGGGGGAGAGGGGAGCTTACTTAAGATTCACACACACACACACACACACACACACACACACACACACACACACAGCGCCTGCGTGCACAAACAGAAAACCTGTGCAGGTTAATTTGTTTTATTTTTACTTTATATTTTGTGTTAATTATTTTTATGTATTTATTTTTTTGGCCTGTGGAATGAATAATTTGAGTTTCTGTTATTTCTTATGGGAAAATTCGATTTGGTTTACGAGTGTGTTGAAATACGCTTCCGGAACAAATTATGCTCATAATCCAAGGTTCCACTGTACTGTAACTCTAGGCGACTGGGTACAAATGGGTTTGAACAGAGTATCAATTAGTGAAGGACAACTTCCAATATTTGAATGAATCCATTATGCAAGCTAGTTTAAAGTACCAAAAACATACAGTTGTTCTTATCTCACCTGAGTTCATGAGAATGGGTGACGAAGGCTTGCTGAGGCAGATGCCGTTGTTGTAGGTGACGCTGACTTCTTGGACCTGCCCACATTTGAGGCCAGGAACCCAGCAGCTGCTGTTCACGGTGCTACAATTCAGCTGGCCTCGACTTTGGTCCACCATGCTGGCGGTGTAAGAGCCGGGAAAGCGTGAACTCTGCCAGCTCACCAGCGCCCGGTTTCCATCACAGTCTAGGGTTGTTTGCACCTGAGGTGGAGGACATGGGGCTGAGAGAATGAAAGTAAGAAAAAATAGGATGAAGGAGCTGTAGATTAAGTTTCTTCTCTATAATTCTTTAGAACCTGTGCAAGGTTAATTCACTTTCCTTCGTGTTTGGTTCTGAGTTCTGATCTCAGGATTACAAACAGTGCAGTAACATTCCAGTTTCTGAGGCTACAGTATGTTTAAAAGAACCAATTTGTGGATATACACATCTAAAAGACTAAAAGCAAGCTGATAATCATCTACCTGTATCCACAACAATCTTGTCACTGGCAGAACTGTTGCATTTGTAATTGGACGAGATGATGGAGGCGTTGTATGCGGTTCCACAGCGCAGACTGGTTATTTGGCAGCTTAGATCCATTGTGGTACAAGAATACGTCCCACCTGAAGGGTCTGTCACTGACACGATGTAGAACAATGCTCCGTTGGCCATGTTCCATGTTAGGGTGATGGAGTTCGAACTGCAGTCAGTAATAGGCAAGAGGTTCTGAGGCACACAGGGAGCTGAACACACAAACACAAGATACCTAGTGGTTGAACGGCGTTGAACTCTATGCAATTGTAGTTCAGTTCCTAATTGTGCTTGATCATGGTTTTGAATGTACACAATTGGCCCAGTTACCCAGGGTCCAAATGGCACAATGCACAATCACTTACCAGTATTTGCCTCCTGACCCAGTGTCACAGCGCTATAACAGTAATCGTTAAAGGCAGTGATCATCATAGTCAAGCTTTCTCCACATGCAACGCCAGGGATGGCACAACTGGTGGTATTAGAGGTACAGCTGTAGTAGCTCTCGTGGCTGGTGTTTCCACGACTTCCCCTGCCTTCCACGATGTACTTTGTTACCCCATCTGTTTTATCCCAAGAACTCATTAAAATGTCAGATTTACAATCTGACAGAGTGATCAGGTTAGTGGGTTGGCAGGGTGCTGAGGACACAGAAACATAATTATGATTATGCTGGGATTATGATTTTTATCTCTGTAAGTTTCTATAAATTGTTAATCCCACAAGTCTGACAACTTTGGTGCAAAGGTAATCTACAGTATTTGGCCTGATCAACTAGGAAGAAGTGTATAGATTTCTTTTTGCTGATGGCGATTTGTGTTTTTACCTGTTGCGATGCTCACTGGTGAGCTGACTGGACCACTGCATTCTCCATTCACGCTAAAGACAGTAAAATTGTATTTACGTCCACACGCAGTGTTGGTAAAGAAACAGGAAGTCTCTGTGGTTATGCAGTCCTGTGTACCCCCAACTGAGTCTGCAAGTTGTGCCATGTAGAATGCCGTATTGTTTGTTGATGCCCATGAGAAGATGATTACGTTGCTGTTACATTCACGGAACAGGTTCAGATTAGCTGGCGAGCATGATACTGTAAGTAAAAGTAAGTTAATAATATGGTAAGTGGTTTTGGTGATTTTTACACCAAGTTTCCAGCACACAAGTCACAAGTGGAGAAATTTGATTTGCAGGCATGGATGTTGTTGATGTACTGCACAGAGCCTGGGAGTCTAGGGTTTCCTAAAATCCCCACTGTTGGTTAAATAAGGTATAAATTGTACTTTAAGTACAAATCAACATACAGTATATAAACATTATGCTGTGTTAATTCAACACTCTGGGTTCTTGAAATACTGGGTATTTTGCTGTGTGAAACATCACTACAACTTGTGCAGTGCTGACCACACCTTTACCAGTGTGAGCGAGTGTGTGATGGATACGCATTAATGATGACAGCAAGAATGGAGGGTATATGGGAAAAAAATATATATATGAGACAACACTACCAACAACTACCAATCCCAGGAGTCTCAGGCCACACCGGTGCTTCTGATATCTGCTTCAATATCTTGAGTCAGTATATTGTAAGCCCAGCTCTTTTGGCTGTGAAAAAAAGGCCATGGGTAAACTAGACTCCATGACTGAAAACCAGAGCAGATCCTTCAGGGCCATCTCATTGTCTTTAAGTGCCATGGGTATGTTCAGATGTCTTTGCACAAGTAACAGGAGGAAACACTGAATAATGTGTCCCACCAACAAACAGATTATGTGATAGGATCTTTTACAATATCTCTTACACCATGGATCTCAATTGTGTGTCTACAAACAAAAGGCAAGGAAAAAAATCCCTGATTTATTTATTTTTTCATGTTTTATTCACCAGGAATTGAACAAGCAAATTAGATTATGCCCACGTACAGTATGTGACTTCATATAAGAAAAGCCACTCCCCTGACTTTTTGTTTAGCTCATTTACATACTGAAATTAGATCTGAGACCTATGTTAACTTTTTGAAGAAATAATAAGATATGGGACCTTTAAATCACTGCGCCTACATCATATGGCAGCTGAACAAGTTTGGAGGAGAACACTAACTGTCGTATGTTGAAATCATAGATAAAATAGTTGTTTACCTAAGAATTGTATCTTTTATTCAATTGAATCCCATTCCGTTCAATTCAGTTGTATTTACACAGTGCTTTTATCAATGGTTATTGCCACAAAGCAGCTTTACAGAATTAAAAATAATGGAAATTACTCATTTGAGGAAATATGTACAAGATTTTATTATCAGTTTGTCCCTGATTAGCAAGCCGGGGGCAGTGGTGGCAAGGAAAAACTCTGTGAGATGACAATAGGAGAAAACCTTGAGAGGAACAAGACTTGACAGGGAACCCATCTTCATTTGGATGTCCATCATACAGTATGTACTGTATGATGGCCATCCAATTCTATATGCTCATTCTAGGACTTGTATGTATAATGACCTATACTAAACATAATTTTAACACAGTTAGTACAGTTTTACTGCACAGTATATACAGTACAGTCATGTCTTTTAATTCTATTTATTTTTTCATGTAAAAACATAATAAAAATTATCTGATTATAGTGGGTCTTAGTATTAGGCAAATAAAATTTCAGACTAACCTTGTCCAATTAACTGTCATTAACCTAGTGCAACCTCCCATAAAAAAAATAGTGTGGGCAATAGTAAGTACTCTATTGATTCGATAGCTTGTAGTTCCACTTTAGTTAGCAGCAATAACTTACAGTAAACCATTCCTGTACAACTTTGACTGTCTCTCACATCATTCTGGTCCATTCTTCTTTACAACATTCATTGGTGTTTTTGGCCATTCGCTTATGCACAGCCCTCTTAATGTCCCAGCCCAGCAATTTCAGTTAGGTTGAGGTCTGGACTTTGACTAGGCCATTTCAAATCCTTAATTCTTTTATTTTACAGCCATTCTGATGTAGATTTACTGGTGTGCTTCATATCATTGTCCTGTTGCATGACCAAATTTTGACCAAGTATAAACTGTCAGACAGTTGGCCTCACATTTGCCCCTAGAATATTCTGATATACAGAGGAGTTCACTCATTGAGTGCAAGGTTCTCAGGTCCTGTGACTGCAAAAATAAAAAAAAAAAAGCCCAAACAATCACTTCTCCATCGCCATGCTTGACAGTGGGTATGAGGTGTTTTTGTAGAAACCAAACATGGCACTGGGTATTCAGGCCAAACAACTCCACTTTGGTCTTATCTGTCCATAGGACATTGTTCCAAAAGCTTTGTGCTTTGTTCAGATGTAGATTTGTGAACCTCAGTCGTGCTTCCATGTTCTTTTTAGACAGAAGAGATTTCTTCTGGCAACTCTTTCAAGCAAACTGTTCTTGTTCAGTCTTCCTCTAATTGTGCTCTCATAGACTTTAACATTTAACATTCTCAGTGAGGGCTGTAGGGTGAATGTGAAGGACATCCACTCCTGGGAAGATAAGCAACTGTCTTGAATGCTTTTCACTTGTTAATAATCGTTCTCACTATATAATGTTGAACCCCAAATTGATTGAAAATGGTTTTATAACCCTTTTCAGACTGATGTGCAGTAACATTGGCTTCTCTAATATTCTCTCATATATTTTCCCTCTTGGCATTAACACACACCTAAATGCTCCAGACCAGCAAACTCTGAAGTCTGCTGATGATTAGCAGTACCTGGCTAATCTAAATTTGCATCCAGATTCCTGAAAAACTTCATTTTTATCAACAGAGACAAAATGAAGGCCGTAAACAACAACGTAATCGTATTAAAGTGCTCGAAGGTGCTCACTCACCTGTCTGGAAGATGGCTGTGACGCTGCTTGTGCTCTCACAATTATTAGACATGGCAGCGACCCACACTACGTAGTCCCTGCCACAACTCAAGTTGGTCAGCATGCATGTTGTAACCCTAGAGGTGCAGGACACGGTCGTACCACTTTGATCAATCGCTGTGGCACGGTAATACTTAGCACCAAACACAGCGCTCCATGATGCCACAGCAGATGCATTCACACAGGTGTAATCTGCAGAAACCGATGTCACCGGACTTAAATCTGCAGGAGAAAGAGAGACATGGACAGGTGGATTCAACCTATTATCCATATTTCCCCATTGGTTTTCACTATTCATGACAACCATAACAGGAAACCCACTTACTGTTTGAAGTGTAGTTGACTTGCTTTGGTTCTCCTGGATTCAAAAACGTGTTTAGGGAATAGACAGCTATGAAATACAGGTTGCATGGCATCAAATTTTGCACGGCCAGGGAGGTGGAGGAGGTGGTGGTGCTCAATATCTGTGTACCGTTGGAATCTGTGACTATTATCTTATACAGGACAACCCTTTCCACAGGCTGCCATGTGACTTGAATTGCCTGACTCGTGAGGGGCACCACAGTGACCACCGGTGGTGGTGGAACCACTAAGAAAGCGTAAAAAAAAAATGTATTAGTCTATTTATTCTTTTTCTCTAACAAATTAAAGACCAGGTTAAAAAGTCTTTTGTGGTCACTGATGATTACGGTTGCAGGCAAGTCTTTAATAAAGTTTCTGAACAGGCACCAGTAATAGTTCTGTGTATGATTTGTATGATTTTGATAAAAAGGTTTTTGAAGTAACATTTCTTCAGAAATCATGTCAAATTTTCTAGCTAGCTAGCTGACTAGCATCAGCAGTGAACTGTATTGGCCTTTATGAATATGACCGCAAAATCTCAGAAATCTTGTCATATTACCTTGCGCTAAGTAGTATTAACAGCACCGATTTAAAACATTATGTAAAAAATTGAAGTCCTATATGGTTAGCTTATATTAATTATCTATCCTGTATTAGCAATGGAAATGCTAAACTTTTAGGAAGGTAACTTAACAATACGCTTAGAAATGCTGCAAGGTTGGATTCTGTTTGCTAGCATTAGTAATGGAAATTGGTTTATGTTAGTTAGCTGGCTAGCATTAGCAGTGGAGATTATAACAAAATAGTATATATGACTTAAAAGATATCTCTGGAATCTGTCAGGTTATCTTATGTTAGTTAGCTGGCTAGCATTAGCAGTGAAGATGCTAAGATACCAAATTAAATATGACTTAAAAGATAACTTCAAAAATAAAATTGACTTAAAAGTTCTCTCTGAAATCCTGTCAGATTAGCTTACTTTAACTAACTGGCTAGCAATGAAAGTGCTGTATTAGCAGTGAAGTTTGTAAACATATATAAATATGACTGTATGTTTTTTTTTTGGGGGGGGAACTTTCATAGACAGAGCATTTATTTTTGTCGTATTATTAGAGCAGATGTGTAAAAGCAATTTTGCAGTCACAAACATACTGCTGGACCAAATATCGGCACGGATACGATTACTGAATGATTGCCGAATGCTTCATTAGCCCTTCAGGTGAATTATTATAAATATGACTTCTTTTCAGAAATGTTCACGAGGTAACATAATTATGTGAGTACTGAACATTGGACTTGCCCACATTGCCATTTATTAACTTTAAGACACACTCACTACATGCGTTTCTATTATAACGCTAGTAATTATCAGGGGAATTATTACACAAGTAGTAATTATTAGCTGCTTTGAACTAAAAAGCTCATGAAAGTGCACAGAAGATCACACACGTGTGGTGACGGTGCGCACTTGGCTCCTCGCCCCCAGGCCAGCCGAGTTGGAGGTGTAAACGTAGCAGTCATACGTAGTGGCGTATCGCAGATTTTGGATGGTGCCGTTGGTGTTTGTGAAGGAGAGATTGTAGCGCTCTCCGGTTAGTGAGGAGTTCACCAAGATAAAGTAATGATCCGCAGACGACACCCGTTCCCACTCCAAGTAGATGGCACTACTCGATATTGCACGTGAGGAGGTTATCTGAGATGTGTCTGGGACTGAACAAAGGAAACATAAAGATTTGTTATAAAGATATATATATATGATGTTTTTATAAAGAATATACTTTTATATTTACAAATAATACTGTGAATATACTACAGGTGTAAAAGCTGTACTTAAAAAAAAAAAAAGAAAAGAAAACAAATGAGGATTTAGCGATAATGATAAATTTAATAGCTTGTCACTGTTTATTTTTATGTATATTTATTAATAATTTTATCTGTATTATAAATGAATCGATGCAAATTGTACAAGTATAATGTTCTGTCTGAATTTTCAATACATTCAAAATATTCAATATATTTTGGCCGTTTCACACTCACTCACACACACACACACACACACACACACACAAACAACAAAAAACTGACTTGTCCTTGCTGTTTTTGTATTCAAACATTCAACATTGTAGTATCGGAACACTTTGACCACAACAGTGTACAAAGTGCCCGGTTTCAGGCCGAAGACTTCTTTCTGTGTGGTTGAGGGAGAAACCGTGACCACTACAGGTGCCACACTGCTCATGTTCACCACACGCAGGTCCAGGATGTAGTTTGTGGCACCAGGGTAGCTGGTCCATTGTACAAGAAATGACGAGGCCGATGGAGAAGTGATGGATGTGATGATGTTGCATTCTGCCAAGGATTAAAAATCAATAATAATACATTCAAATGTATTACTGAGGACAACAATGTCATCTCCATACTGTGTCTACTGTAAATGTCAATCGAACAATTCAAGTCAATTACACTTCAGAAATTTCATCACAAGATCCGCTTTGACTGGTTTGCTCTCTCATACTGTGTATTACACTCTGCTGCTTAAACGAAGTTCATTTACACTTCAGTTTTGCTAAACACAAAATCAATTAACCAAAAAAATTTATGTAATAATACAAAAACACATTAATGCTTAAAAAATGTGTTAATAAAAAAATCCACCACGCCATAGAACCCTCATTAAAGATGTTATGCTTCACCTACAGTTAGAAAAGATCAGATTCTCACTTCGGTCTTAGAACGGAGACCATTCTAAAACTAGAGACTATAAGATTTAAAACACTGACTAGAAACTTAGAAATTTAATTTATACTAGTGTTAGTTTTATTTTACAGTAACATCACTGTTTAAATTTACTGTGTTTTTATCACACTATAAAATTAATACATAGACATGTTTACAAATTTACTACAAATTCTCTACTATTCAGCACAAAATGTTCAATACTTTTAACATTTACACTTAAATTGTGTAAACTATAATTATGTTCTGACCCATAATACATCATTTTCAGAGAAGCTGACCTACCTTGTGTCAGTGTGTTTGTAATCTATGAAAACACAGAAACAAACAAACATTATTTTTTAAATATTATATTAACATATATTTCATATACTGTATTTATTTGTCAATAGTTATATATTTTAACGGCGTACGGTGTGTCAGAGAGTGAGTTTACCTGAGCCAAAGCGATGAAAATGAAAAATCCCAATTCTCTCAATGATCCCATCTTTTACAATGACACTGTGATTTCCATTAGCTCTATACAAACTAGTTCAATACAAAAGGTGCTCTGGATTCTTTTGAGGCAGCAAAGCTACACCTAGGATGTAACAGCCAATCAGGAATCAGGGTCATCGCTCACAACAATGCCCTGGGGTGTACATCATATCATGGGAAGATAGAAAGAGAGACATGCAGAGGGTCAAAAAAGAAAAAAGGAAGAACATTGTGAGCCAGTGCAAAAATACTGCCTAATCATATAACACTGTATAATTTAACTGTGTGTTTGAGGAGGTGTTAAGCTTCATATTATGATATGTTGCCATGGATTTGGTTTAGTATTTCTGGAAATTGATGCTTACCGTGCCAGGAGGAACAACGTTAGGAGAATAGTGTGAACTTTTTTCAGGAATTCACTTCCTGGAAACAAAACTGGATTTTACAGATGAAAAATATAATATTCTTACATAGGAAATGCATCCTTGAAATAGTTTAAATCCTATTATTATACTTACACTATTAAAGCAGCGGAAAAGCATTGGGTTAATATATAAATAAGTAGTCCTGGTCTGGTGGGGGTCATTAAATAAAGAGAATTTTACTACTTAGAGTTATTAACAGAAAGTGCAGTTACTCAACAAAATCCCACTTGTTGGTTTATGTTTCCAGGAGGCGTCCTAGGAAATTCAGTAGTTATTAGAGGAATAGATGAATACCATCATTCAAGTAATGTAAAAGTACTGTATTACTTAATAAACTAGAAGCTTTCAGTTCCATTTAATTATATGAAGCTAATATGGGTGGATGTGGTGTTACTGTATTCCTCTGTGGTAGTCCATAAATCCAGGAGGTTACTGAGCAGGGAAACCCACCGTCTGGATTACACACACCAAATGACAACCATAAATAAAGCACTTAATAGCGCTTAATTAAATGCCCGCTTTCAATTCCACTGAAAAGAATATGGGTGATCCCAGATCATAAATGTCTGACTATGAATCCACCACTGTCTCTGGCTCCTTTGTGCCATGAAACTAGATATCAGTCAGAGTGCAAAGCAATACTTATACAATAAGCGTCAGTCCAGTTAACAAAGTTTATTTCTTAACTAGGACATTTACCTGCAGCTTGGGTAGGTCGATTTTCCTTTGTAAATCAACATGAATGTAAAATCTTATATAACCCTTAAAAAAAAAAAGAAAAGAGGATCCATGTCAGTGCATTGAGACAAATAGTAAAGTGGAGAGGGATTTGGATATGGACTCCCCACCACAAAACATCAGGAAATTAATCTTAAGTAATTCTTCATGAAATGACATACCGTATGATGAACATTTAGGGAGACAAGTTGATATCACTGCATCATGAAAAAAATCAATGTCATTAAACTAGCATAATATACAGCAATTACATCATGTATAATGAAATGTGACATGAAACCGTATAAGAAGAATAGCAGTTTGCTTGTTTGTTTTTTTTACAAGTTAATTGTAAAATGTTACTATTATAAATCCAAAATGCTATCAGCCATGTGACTGGGGAAATAAGCTCTGCACCATGTTCTTGTCGGGCTACAAACAGAAAGCGACACGACCCAACATCCTTTATTTCATATTTTTATCTGCACTAACTTTCAGACTACTGCGCTAGAACAGTGTTTCCCAAATTGTAGGAAACATAAGGGTACTGCAGGTGATCTGTGAGATGTCATTCATATCAAATAAATAAGAAACTTTATTATTATTTTTTATTTGTAATTAGGTTTAAAATTTCCATAGATATTTCTGATTACATATTTGCATTTAAAGAATAACCATAACTAATTAAACAAAGCCATTGGATTTAAACTGCATGATATTCTTCATTTATCATAGTCGTGTGTGTTCATCAGAGTTGTAATTAAAAGGATAGTTTGAAAATTTTTTAAAAGTCTGTTTTAAATCAAAATTGAGGTGCGTATAAGTAAATTATAGGTCTTGCTTGTTATAAATTTTACTATGCACACCAATCTTGAAATTTGTCATCTGGAACGAGAAATCAAATGTGAGTAATCAGAGTAAAAAATTGCACATCTTCATTCCATGCAAAAATGCATTTCAAAGACTCATATGAAGCTTGTGCAGTCCCACTGAGATAAATCAAGTTGGTACCTTTCAAAGGTACACTGTATTTAGTAGTACAGTAGTAGTAATTTTTCTTTCTACAGAAGTAGCTATATGGCTAGTTCTGGTTAGTTCCAGGGAAAGAAAATAATAAAATTTGTACTAAATACAGCATAGGCGGCACAGTGTGTAGTGGTTCAATTCCTGCCTCTGTGTGCTTGGAGTTAGCATGTTCTCCCCGTGCTTGGTAGGTTTCCTTCGGATACTCTGGTTTCTTCTCACAGTCCAAAGGCGTGCAGATTAGGCTAACTGGCGTTCCCAAATTTCCCGTAGTGTTTGAATGTGTGTATGCAGGGTGATGATTGTCCAGGGTGTACCTTGCTCCAAGTCTCCTGGGATAGGCTCCAGGCCCTCTGTGACCCTGAATACAGAATTAAGCGGTATAGATAGTGAGTGAGTGAGTAAATATAGCATATACTGTAACTTTAAAAGACACCAACTCGATTTAGCTTTATATGAGTCTTAGCTGAGCTTTGCAATGCATTTTGCATGGAAAAGGGTTATGAAACTTAGCCCTGATTACTTACGCTGCGCTCACTTTCTGGTTGGCAAACTTCACTCTCAGTGTGCAGAGCAGGAAAACTTAGAACAACCAAGATCTATTGTAACATACTTATATGCATCTCAATTTTGATGTAAGGCAGATTTGAAGAACCTGAACTACACAATTTCCCCCAATTAACACCTAGTTAAATGGACTTTTCAATACTGTTTATTTTGACTACGCTATACATGACTGACGATCTGTAATTGCATCTACACGTTCATTGTATATTACAGTAGGTTACTATCTTTGCTACTGGATGATGGAAATTTCTTTCTATCTATCTATAAGTCTGGACTGTCTTACTGTATTACTTTTCGTTTTTAACACCGTAGATTGATGTTCCAAGTAGGCTTGTATTGTCCTACTTTACTTCAAAGAGGTATCCTTTGCATCCCCTAGGGCAGATGATTTAAAATACTTTTTTATGACTCAGGGATAAAAATCATTTCATACTGCTAGTTTGTAACAGTGGAACAGACAAGAAAGGAGGTCAACAGGAAGGTGGATATGAAAACTCTATAAACCAAATAATGAAGAGACAACTTCCTTCTCGAAAGTATTACTTTATTTAAGCACTTTTATTATACTTTTTAAATTGTGATTTTACATTTAGATTGCAATTACTACAGACTTTCCTAAATCATCAATGGTTGTATATCTTCTTCTTTATCTTTTAAACTCTTATCTTATACAGAGTCGCAGGAAGCCTGGAGCCTATCCCAGGCAACTTTAGGCACAGGGGAACACTCTGGACAGAGTGGCGATCCTTGGCAGGGCACACATGACTCACTCATTCATATACTACAGGCAATTTTCAACATTTATTTCAGAGTTTCTACTCTATTTCCCAGAACGACATCATTCATCTTTAGTGAGCATTTAATTCCCAATTCCACTGGGGTAAGACAAATTGCGAACAAAGACACTTCCCTTTAGGGATTACCTTAGGGATTACTAAAAGATTTGCTCGCAATTCTCGTGACAGGTGATCCTAGTTTATCTTATGGTACTTCTGGTAGCTTAACCACAAAATTGTGATTTCTAGAAGATCTGCTTTCAGTGGTTTGTCCTTTGTTGCATTCAGTGTGCTTCAATGTATTATCACACAATGACCATCAAAAACCTGGAAACCACCACAACCACCAACATCCTACAACAATATCAGGGTTTCAGAGAGCCTTACGGAACTTCTTACCAAAAACGTATCCTTTCAGCAAATAAAAACCGCAACAATGGTTTAATATATTGAGAACATCCACCTCTGTTACTATAGTCAGGTTCTCATTTATATATAGTCTCAAAGTATTTATCAGGGCATTTATAATATTATTTTACTTTTCATTGTTACCTTTAATGCCTTTTGCCATAGAAGCAATGTGAAGATTTTGAACTTTAATACGAGGGGTGTTCAAGTCTAACCTGGGCTTGTGATCAAAATTTATGGTGAATGAAGACATAAAGCCGATTGACATTTACAGAAGCACAGTATGGTGATGTGACTCTTAGCCGTGGTAAAACATTTGAATGGTGGAAATGGTTTAAAGAAGGCTGTAGGTCCATGAATGTTGATTCCATGAACATTAAGTGAAGAGAACACCTGATCCTGGAAAACCGACGGATAACTTGTCGCCAACATGCAAAAGAGGTATATCTGTATGCAACACCACTTGCACATTACAGGAACTCGTCTGAGAGTTTTTTTTCACATCCCCCAGTTCTGACCTCACTCCAAGCCATTTCCACATTTTGGGACAATTAATGGAGTCCCTGGGAGGCCAGCATTTCAGACGTAAAGCAGGCAATCCGATCACGGCTCCAGCATACTGACAAACTACCTTGATGCACTAGGGAAACCGTGGGATAAGTGTGTTAGTGTAGCATGGAAAAAATAAGAAACACATAACTGTGTTCTGTAATTCTGCACAATCAAAAGTCCTGGTTTGTCTTGAACAACCCTCTTACATCTAACAGAGGATATCTTTTGACTTTCCTCTGTTAGAGGAAAGCTAATACTACACGTATATCATCCTGTTAATTCTCCATCCATCTTCCAGGACTATCTTAATGAAATCTTGAGCGTGGAACAAGTATGCAATTTAAATAGGCAAATATTAAAAAGCCTTTGCTTGAATAATTATTGCATGGATAAATATTGTGCAGCTTTTTATCCCTGATGCACGGAGTAGCTTCTTATTCCGTGGCCCTGAAAAAGGTGCCACTGTGTTGCAGCAGGATCACCTTATTGTGCTGCATCAGGCAAAGACAACAATTAAGGAGACTGCTGAAATGAATGAATTTTTAAGACAGAGTTCATATCTGTCCGACTCATTATTAAAGCACATTATTAAAAGGACTCATCAGGTTGGTGGAAGAAATGTGTTGATCAGAGATCACTTAAACGATTGGTGAAGTTGCATAGTAAAACAAGGATGGTAGAAATCGGAGCTATGTTTCATAGTGAAAGAAGAACATTTACACATGACCACTTGTTAGTGAACCTTATCAGAAAAAAATGTTTCACCAGCTAGGAAGCATAAGGATTGGACTTTAGAGCGTTGGGAAAAGGTCATGTGAGCCTATTCCAGAGCGATGGGCGCGTCAGGATAAGAAGGGAAGTGCATGAAGCAATGAACCCATCATGCATAGCTGCTACTGTACAAACTTCTTGAGGCAGTGTTGATCCCGGATGATCTGGGGTTGCTTTAGTTGCTCAGGTCTAGGCTCAGAAATCTTCTTCTTTGTCTTTCGGCTGTTCCCTTTCAGGGGTCGCCACAGCGAATCATCTGCCTCCATCTAACCCTAT
>JAQMYG010000015.1:24294302-24307023 GCA_030014215.1 Clariallabes teugelsi
CACTAAATCGTTGTTAAGAGTGCACACTGCTGCGTTTCTGTCTTTGGTTCTGTAACGATCCCTGCA
The DNA here is from genome assembly GCA_030014215.1 of Clariallabes teugelsi. NCBI lineage: Eukaryota > Metazoa > Chordata > Actinopteri > Siluriformes > Clariidae > Clariallabes > Clariallabes teugelsi. The sequence continues at coordinate 24,294,369 of JAQMYG010000015.1, forward strand.
CTGCCTGTCGCATCACGACCCTGTGTGACTTATTTGGATTGAGTTCTGAGGAGTGGAATTTACCAGAGCAGGATAGGCGCAGAAATTCTACATGATCTGCTATATAAGTTAGCGTCTGGTTTAAAGATATCAGAAGTGACGTTATACGGAGTAAGATCGTTCGAGGGCTGCACTATAGAGACGAGCAAAGAGAGTCGGATCCTCAAATTATACAAGATGATACATTTTTTTCTTCAGTCTAATCACTTGAATTCTCTTTTTTTTATCTCCTTGAATTACTAGAAATGAGTGATTAGACTGAAAAACATTAATACTCGATGTTGAAGCACAGGATTACGAACTCTTAATATAGTCAGTCAGATGAGATGGTTAGTGTCTGAGATTAGATTATTTTTTTTTAATATATAGATTAAAGTGAAAAGGCCAATATATATTGCCTTTACTTTTTTCCTCTCTGGACCAATAACCAGCACATTATATACACACAGTCCTATAAGACGTTTTTTTTTTTTTTTTTTTGATTCTTATGATAATTCTAGTCTACCTAGGCAGTAACATAGGTTAGTTTGCTGATCGTAACTAAGACCATGTGTTAAATCATTGTGTTTTCACATGAGGTGCTTAAACTTTTTTTTTTTTTTTTTTTAAGCACTGTCACCTTGCACCTCCAGGGTTCGGGTTTAATTCCTGGCCAGGCTCGATTCCCGTCTCTGTGTGCATGGAGTTTGCATGTTCTCCCCGTGCTTGGTGGGTTTCCTCCGGGAACTCCGGTTTCCTCCCACAATACAAAGACATGCAGGTTAGGATAATTGCCGTTCCGAAATTACCCGTAGTGTGTGAATGAGTGTGTGTGTGTATGTGTGTGTGCCCTGCGATGGATTGGCACCCTGTCCAGGGTGTAACCTGCCTCGTACCCTAAGCCTCCTGGAATAGGCTCCAGGTCCCCGCGACCCTGAAAGCAGTATAGAAGATGAGTGAGTGGGTGAGCTCTGATGAGACCTTTCTTTTTAGTATGGAAGTTTTTTGGTTAATTGACTACATTTAGAGAACGCAGTTACATTTTCCAAACTTTGAACTATTTTCAGTAGGTGTTGAAGTTCTCAGTGTCTTAATATATTTCAAATATTAAGGGCAGGATCGTATGACACAGCAGCTCTGGAACTGTCACTTGTGTGCCTTGTTTGAATTGCGTAACATGCTGTGTATGTAATATATACTATATCTGTTCCTGTGTCTGTTAGAAATAACCGTGTTCGTGTGCTGCAGTTTGTTATGCATGTTAAAGCTTTATAATACTTTTTTTTTGTTTTGTTTTGTAAACATATGTAATTAACATAACTTTTTTTTTTTTTGAACAACTGACAAGTAAATGAATGACATGGTTCAATTGTCTCATGGTGTTATGATTTAAATGTTTAATTATACCACAGTGTGGTTTTTGTTTTTTGGTTGATTCTTTTACTTCCTCAGCAGCCGACTCTAATATGGTAGTTTCTATAGTAACAGTTCACACGCAGGGACTTAAACCTTACAATAAATAAACCTTAGAATGAATAGATTTTAAAATATGGTTAGCAAAGAAAAAATGTGTAATTGCTGATAGGGTGAAATTTTCTGTAGAGTTCATCAGTACCCTCAGGACCCTCTCTTGAACCTTTAACACACACAGTCAGGTCCGTAAATTTTGGAACAAAGAAGTTTTTGTGGCATTTCATCACCACATTGAATTTGAAAGTGTTTTCATCCACGTATTAAAGGCAATCCTTATGTTTGTAATTGTTAGTTTGTTTCATAATTTATGAGCCCCGCAAAATGGTTGTGTGTGTGTATGAAAATGGCTGTAAGTCCTGAATGGTACCTGCCACACTAATGCTGTAGTCAAGGCAATAATTAATGGCTATAGAGCTTGTGGTATCACTGGGGTCATGATGAGAACAGTCTCTCCCCATTTTGCTCTTACTGTGTGCATGATTAAACCAGCATGACGCGGACCTCATGAATGGCCTCCAAGAAGTCCAGATCTCCCATAATCTATAAAAATTAAAAAAAGGTTATGAGCAGTTATGTGCCAGATGATAAATCACAAGTTTTGACGGCGTACTGCACTTTGCGTCAAACTGTGGTTGCGTCTTAAATCAACTACTGTACAGAATGTAATGAGACTTTTGCAGTATTTAGATCTCTGCTTGAAGTTTAATCTGCACCATAAGTGAAATCTAAATGTTGAGTAAAAGTGATGTTATGAACAGTTATGTGTGGGATTTAATTATCTACTATAAAATAAGCTACTAATGCGCTACAGTCTCAATGTAAACAAACACCTGCACCAATAGATATTAATTAGAAATGCTAAACTGAATATTTTTACTGGGATTAGTTCATATTTTCACTTTGGCTGAAATAACAGCGTTAAAGTGGTATAAGTGAATTTTAACACCCCGGAGTCGTTTTTAGACAAAACTTCATCTTTATCTGATCTACCTTTTCCATTTCTCATCTGTGTGATGTCTGAAATCTGAAATATAAATCTCCTATATAACTTTTTTTCCCCCCCCCATATATTCCACAGATGATGTTTGTGCTTAATGTTTAGACTGTAAGGTTAGAAATTACATTAGAAATCCTTCAGCGCCACCTTGTGGTCAAACGTTTCTACTTCCCAGTTTCTAGACCACAGAACGAACACACACACACACACACACACACACAGAACTCTTACATTTGCACTGAGTAATTATATATGTACATATGCAATTAGCATTTATTTTCATGTTTTAATGTGGTCTTTGTCATTTTAATACAATTTAGAAAATGGCGTCCAAAAGTAAAAAAAAAAAAAACAACTAAAATTAAAGTCATACAAATAAGTAATCATTGGAAATATAAGGGAAAATCGCCGAACATATATTTTTTAAAAAGACAAACCGAATGTTATACCATTTAATAAGAAAATAAATAAAATAAAATATATATATATATATATATATATATATATATATACGTTTCCGTTTCATAAAGCGGAAGTGACGCCATTACAATGAGACGGAAGTCGATGACACTTGTAGTCTCCTGGCCTGCGACGTCAGTGACCATCACTCTGAGAGCAAACAGCAGTACAGAGTGTGACATCAAACAGCAATAATAATACAAATAAAGAGCTGAAGAGTTTATTTCTGTGCTCTGAGTTAGAGTTTGTCAGACAGCGGGTTAGAGAAGCTCCGGTCTCAGTAAGTTTAACCTTTATTTCCTGTCTCTTTTTGGTTGTTTCCTGATTTCTGAGCTGCTCAACTAAAGCAGTGGTGACAGTTTGCTGAGTAACAGTGTTGACATGCTGGCAAAAATCCTGTTTCATTTAACATACCGATTATACATTTAAAATATACATTTTTTTTTTATATACATTTATAACAATGATAAAAGATGCTTTCACTTGAATCGCCCTGTACAGCACGAGCCCTGTCAGCTGGGTGTTGTCGCGCATGCGCAACACTGAGTAGCTGTGTACATGGATGGTGATTTATTTCTGGTGATTTATTTTGCTTCATTTTTTTGGTCTTCTCAGATTTGAAACTCGTGTTGAGCCATGGTGAGTGTTCTCTCTCTCTCTCTCTCTCTCTCTCTGTCTGTCTGTCTGTCTCTGCATCTCTCTGTCCCTTTCTGTCTCACTTTCTTTAACTGTCTATCTGTCTGTCATTCTTTGTGTGTTTCTTTCACTCTGTCTGTCTCTCTGCATCTCTCTGTCGTATCCTGTTGCTGTCTCTCTTTTTCTGTCTTGGCCTCTCTCTCTCTCTCTCTCTCTCTAAATATGTCCCACTATTTTTATTTCACTCTGTCTGCTTTTCCCATGCTTTCTCTCACTATGTCTGTCTTTCTCTTTTCTTTCGACCCTCTCCCTTTCTGACCGTCTGTCTGTCTGTTTATCTCTTTGTCTGTCTCCTGCTCTGTCTGTCTTTCTGTCTGTCTGTCACTCTCTCTCTCCCACTCCTGTCCGTTTCTGTGTCTCACTCTTTTTCTCTTTTTGTGTCTTCTCTCCAACTCTGAATGTCTTTCGCTGTCTGTCTCTTGACCCCCCCCTCTCTCTCTCTTTTTCCCCTCTTCCTTTCCCATGCATTTTCTCATATGGACTCTCTGGTACTTGTACAGCACGGTCGAGTAAAGGTAAAGTCCACCGCTCAGCAGGAAGAGGAGAAGAGGAAAGAGCGAGAGAAGAAGCTGAAGGTGTACATAACAGTTCGAGATGCTATCTTCAAGAAGGTCGGTCACGAAGCGGAGAAAACGAACTACCGCTCTAAAAATAATAATAATAATAATAAGTGATAAGCGTGTGTTATATTACTGACCATTGCTACCACAGCTGCAGTAGGAACGGTTCTCACCCTGCTCCGTGTCTTTCTCTCACACAGAGGAGCGATAGCGAGCTGGACGAAGAAGCTCTCCAGCTCACGCAGCAGCTCCTTGCTTCTAACCCGGACTTCGCCACGCTGTGGAACTACAGGAGAGAGATCCTGCTGCACCTGGAGACTGTCAAGTGAGAGAACTACAGCTCCCAGCATGCTTTCTTCATCTGAGAGAGAGCAGTTTTCAATCCATGTTTCTTTCTAGAGAGGAGGAGGAAATGCAGAAGCTGTACGAAGCCGAGCTGCTGTTCATCGAGTCGTGCCTGAAGGTGAACCCCAAGTCATACGGGAGCTGGCATCACCGAGGCTGGGTGTCGTCCCGCCTCCCGAAACCCGACTGGCAACGGGAGCTCGGCCTGTGTGACCGCTGCCTCAGCCTGGACGACCGCAACTGTAAGAGAGAGAGAGAGAGGGATGAGGGATGAGGGAGTGATGAGGTGATCCGGGTTAGAAGCAAGAAGGTGGATAGAAGGAGGAAATACATGACGGAGGAATATTTAATGTTATAGTGTTTAAATCAGAGATAAGCGTAGTTCACAGGTTTAATAACATTTGTGGGCGGAGCCAGCATCATTATTCATATTTCTAACATTTTTAAACCAAATAAAAAACTAGACAGTCATCATTTTTTCTAAACTATAACAATTGTCAAATTTTATACGTCACGTGACTGCGTTTATGTTAAGTTTTTATCACCTTAAAATCACTTTTTCACTTTTAATTCATCGATGATGGTGTGAAATTAAACATACTGCCCTCTGTCGGCTGGGAACGTAATTACAACACTCGGGTATTGAGTCAAAAATTTACAAAACATGGGATGCATTTTAAAGAAACGCTGCAGTGCTGAAACGTCCTGTTCAGAGTGGGGGTGGAGCTTATTTCAGAAACAGAAAAAAATTTGTATACATACTTTACATTTAAAACCGAACACTGAGATCTATTGTACAGCGGTATTGAAAGATGTATGTGTGGTATTAAAGGATGAGAAGCATGCTGAAAATGTATAGATTGCATCTTTAAAATAATTTGTCTTTCAGTTGCAGATTTCTTCTGTCGTCAGTGAGTCTTAGAGGACAGATTAGTATTAGCACAGATGTTTTAAAATCCAGTGTCTGTACTTGTTGGTCATTATTATTCTAATGTCTAATATTCTCTCTCTCTCTCTCTCTCTCTCTCTCAGTTCACTGTTGGGATTACCGCCGCTTGGTGGTAAAACACTCCGGAGTTTCCGTGGAACAGGAGCTCCGGTTTACGGACCGTCTGATCGGCTCGAACTTTTCCAACTACTCAAGCTGGCACTACCGGAGCACGCTGCTGCCCCTGCTGCACCCGCAGCCTGAGCTGGAGTCGGCCTGCCAAAAGCACACGCCCGCTCACACACCGGCCACGGCCTCACACAGAGTATGTGAGGAGCAGCTGCTCAAAGGTTGGAGTGCGCACACACACACACACACACACACACACACACACACACAGAGTATCTAAAAACACAGGGTCAGTTTCATATCATGTCCAGAAGAGGGCAGTCGTGAGTTCTTATTTAATAAAAACCTAATATGTATATTTTTATCGCACAGATATCTATCTATCAATTATTTTTTACAATTTTTTTTTTTTTTTGTTTAGAATATGAACTGGTGCAGAATGCCGTCTTCACGGACCCGAACGACCAGAGCGCCTGGTTCTACTACCGCTGGCTTCTAGGGAGAGGTGTGTATGGATGAATGGATGGATGGGGGTGTGTGGGTGTATAGGTGTGTGTGATTATGTTGAAGAATTTTGGCTTATTGTCAATGATGATGATCAGACGGTTCTATTTCCCGGCCCCGCCCCCCCTGTGCCAGCCGAGCGCGAGGAGCTGATCAGCTGTGTGTACGTGAGCCGAGAGGGAGAGCGAGTCGCTGTGGCGTTCTCCAAACCCGTTAACGTGAGACATTTATCACATGTTTAAAAGAGATGTAGCGTTCAAATGTCACTTCAACATAGCTAGTAACTCTCTCTCTCTCCCTCTCTCTCTCTCTCAGGTTGTGAGTTTGTTGTTGGTGTTGGATGGTCAGCCTCAGCAGGTCGAGTGGAGGAGTGTCCATCCTCGATTTCGCCACAGCCCCGTCTGGGTAGTTCATTTCCATTTTTTTAATTAAAAATGGAAAAATTTTCTCAAATTCTGAAACACAAGTTTAACATGTGACAAAACAAGCTTAATGAAATTCATTAATTAAAGTCACCAAATTTAGTCAATAGCGAATGAGGTAGTTGTTTGTTTGTAATTGTCACACAAAACATAAAAACGCATTCTAACATACAGCGCTGTAAAAAAAAAAAAAAAAAAAAAGCCCTCTTCCTGTTTTTTGTATTTTTTTTTTTTTTTTCCCGTTGCATATAACACTTAAAAGATTCTAAATCATCAAACAGATTTTAATATTACAGAAAAACATCCTGAGTAACTGCAAAATGCTGATGATTTCATCAGGGGGAGAAAGAAAAGAGAAAGACAGACATATTGAGACAAAGCATTGTGAAAATGGGGGATGGGGGGGGAATTACTTTTTCACCAGGCAGATTTGGACAGTTTTTTTCAATGTATAAATGAAACCATCATATTTTGAATTTACTCTGGTTATTTTTGTGTAATATTAAAATTTGTTTGATGATCTGGAAAGGGGCAAATACTTTTTCACAACACTCACCCCTTTCCCTCACCCCTTTCTCTCTCAGTTGTGCGAGCTTCCCCCCGGCTCCATCAGCGACACCAACAATGAACACAACCTGACGGTGCACTGGATGGAGAAACACACACACCGAGACTGCGCTCTCTACACAGGTGTGTGTGTTTGTGTGTGTGTGTGTGTGGGTGTTAGAGAAGATCGCATTATTCGATTAACAGGAATGTTGTATAAGTTGAACCAAAACAAGGAGTGGCTGTATTTCAGGCTGATTTCACAATCTAAAAACCGAAGGTGTCCTGAAGACCCAGGTTCGGAACTCTGTGGTGAATATTTACACTCTTTGTTTTGCAGGTCGGACGGAGAGTTGGTGCAGGGAATCCGCCACGGATCAGGAGCTCTTCAGGTCCACAAACACACACATGCACAAACATTTACACACGAGTGTATATGTGTGTGAGGACATATTAGAGTCTAGACGATATAAAAATGCTATTATGTAATTCTTATAAAAGAAAACAAAACAAATGGTGGTTTTAGTGTCAGTGTTTAAATATGTTCATTTCTTATATTAATGAATAATATACTGTATAATTCAACCGTTTTTACAGAAATGAATAAGACTGATAAAAAAAAAAAAGAGTTAATTTAGGTGTTAACATGTTTGCCTGTGCCTCCTCTCATGTTAAATATTGAGGCATGTCATTAATACACACACTTGCGCTGCTCAGCTTTCTGAATTAAAGATGTATTCAATTTAAATGTTATGTCTAAGACTTACAGTAAAGGTATCATCATCATCATCATCAGTTTAATGCCCATTTGTTTAGTTGTTTAAGGTGACATGAATGTTTCTGAAAGGCGTGTGTAGTCACATGACTAGGGCTTGTTTGTGCATAACAAACATGGAAGAGGTTAAACGTACGTCGCAAGCAAACAGTGCGAGACGTAAGGGTGGCATCAAACACTTTTTCCTCTGACTTCACATAGGACAGCAGTTTAACAATCTATTTTATTTTAAAGAAATGCAACATCTATATGTCTGTTTATGGTTAATGTAATTTGAATGGGCGTTCAAGTTAAACAGGGACTTTCTGGTGAATGAAGGCATGAAACACAGAAGGGTTTAAGTATAGTATGGTGATGAGAATCTGAGACGCAGTAAAACATGTGAACAGAGCAAATGTTTCAAAGAAGTCATTTCCTGTGAACGTTCAGCGAGTGGAACGGCTCATCCTTGAAAATGGAGAACTGTCCACACAATCATTAACCAACACCACTTGCACGTCCCCTGTGCAGTCCTGACCTCGCTCCAAGCCATTTCCACTTGTTCGGGCCATTAAAGGAGTGTTTCAGATGTCTTGGCTCTGGTGTACTGAAAAAACTTTCTACCTTGATGGTGTCCAAGCTCTAGTGAAACACTGGGATAAGTGCATTAGTGTGGCAGGAGATTATACTGTATAGAGAGATAAAGATTATGAGTTTTTACTCTCATACACTATGTTCTGTTATTCTGCAGTCCCACTTTGACATGAACACACTTTTGTATTTTGTCTCTCTACCATCCTTGCTGAATGCTAATCCTGCAGTCGGCCGTGTGTGAACATGCGTGTTGTGTGTTACAGGAGCGAGCTGTCTGTAGAGAAGACGTCAGTTCTCCAGTCTGAGCTTCAGTCCTGTACTCAGCTCCTGGAACTTGAGCCTCAGAATAAATGTGAGTCTCTGATGTGCTTGATATTATTATTATTATTATTATGTATTTCATATTTTGTACATATAAACCTGTCTTTGTCTTGTCTTTTCGCCTTGCACTTTCTGCCTCCCTCAGGGTGCCTGTTAACGATAATCCTCCTGATGAGAGCTCTGGATCCTTTAGGGCACGAGAAAGAGACGCTCATTCACTTCCAGACGCTGAAGGTTTCATTTTATTTTACATGAAATATGAAATCAGGTCCTTAACCAATGCGTAGATGATGTAATAGCATATGACACTGATATTGTAATAAATCAGTTAACAGTACGCTGTTTTTGTGCTTCCTGGTAAAGTTTTCTGAAACATGGAACATGTCGTCATATACGTCATGTCTGTATAATGCAAGGTTATAAACCTTCTTACAGGAAGTCGACCCCATGCGCAGCACCTACTACAGCGACCTCTGCAGTAAGTTCATGGTCGAGAACACTATTCTGAAAATGGAGTACGCCGAGGTGCGGGTCGTCAGCCTGTCGGATAAGGTCAGTGTCGCGCCGCCACCGGGGTTCTGACTCGACTTTAAAAAGAAGAAATTCTCCCTGAATAAACTCCCTCAGTGCGTACTGCATTGTGAGTTCACATTTCCGTCTTTCTTTCTCACACACTGAAGAACCTGAGCATGCTTTGCCACCTGGACCAGCTCCTACTGGTCACGCATATCAACCTGTGCTCCAATCAGCTCGTGAAGCTGCCGCTGCAGTTCGCCATGTTGCACTGCCTGGAGGTAAAATTTGGACTAAAGTAATTTTTGTGACTGGCTTTGTTTTTTTTTTAAATTTATTTATTTCCCTGACTCTTCCTTAGGTTCTGGAGGCGGACAATAACGCTATAGAGAATCTGGAAGGTCTGTACCATCTGCCCAATCTGGAGGAGGTGTCCTTGAAAAACAATAGTATCCTTTTATGACAAACCGGTGATGGAGGTTATACGTGATTCCTGAGAGCCTGACATGAGAAAGTGTCTCTGTGTCAAAGGGCGAGGCTAGTCAACACACACACAATATATACAATCTGTTTGTTTTGATTGATTGCTTCTTGCTTGTTAGTAAGTTCATTGTTAAAAGAAAGGTGTGAGTATGAGGATTATTTTGGACAGATAAGTAAAAACTGACAATGAGCTGTTTTATTTTTAATACGAGAAAGTTTTTCTCAACTCAGGTGACAGAAATCTCAAAAGTCTCTGACTTGTCGCCGCTGGCAACGTGCCCGAAGCTCACCAGGCTGGATCTCCGTGGCAACCCGGTCACCAAGACCGCCGATATCCATGTGGAGCTGACCGAACTGCTACCATCGATTACTGATCTTTTACTCTGATTCGCTTCCAATAATAGGAAGCGTGTGGATCTGAGTGAGCGCGTGAGGATGTTTCGTGCGTCACCTTGCCTATTTATTTCTCCTTGTCTAAAGTGAACACTCGTTATAGTACTGTAAAACTCGTACTGGCCTCTAAAAACCTTAAGGTTATTCGGTTGCGTGTGCGTAAACATTAATTTATACCACAGCGTTGTTCGGTTCCTAACTCTGATTGGTCAAAAAGTATTTTCTGAATCATTTTCATTAACAGCAGGTTTATATACGTAATAGTTTCTACGGTAACAGCAGATGTACTGAAGAGCAGACGCACCTTATTAACTGGTTAAAAATTGTGTGTCATCACAGACATGGTGGAAGTTTCTGTCAGGAGCCTTCAGCGTCTGCGCTTTATAAACGTTTTATCTTATTAATTTTATGAACGAGATAAACAAATAGACGCTGGTGGACGAATGAGTGAATGTTGGTACTAAACTGGTTAGATGTTTCAAAATGTAACAGTAAAGGATTAAAAAGTTATAGGAAAATAATCAACTATTCAGGTGGTAATAAATCTAATTCACATGAGGCTGCATGATTTATTTTCCTGTAATGGGATTCCACCAAGTGCTGTCTGTTCCTTGTGTTTCAGATCCTGCATGCTGAGGTGAGTGAGTGTGTGTGTGTGTGTGTAAGTGCGTGCGCGTGTTCAGTGACATTCCTCATCCTTTCTGTGTTTGAAAAATAAAGAGAGGTTGTTTTCCCTCTATTGATCAAGGAAGTGTTCACAATGGAGTTTGACTGAGTTACTTGCCTGAGCCACGAGAATACTGTACAAGAATACATGAACCACTTAAGTACTGTGTGTGTGTGTGTGTGTGTGTGTAAAATCCACAAATAAAGTGTCTCTCATTAATCTGGGTCATGCCATTATTTTCATTTTATAAAGCCAAGTCCTGATCCAACAAGTCAGTTTATTGATGACACGTAGAAGTTTAATAAATTAAGTGGTCTCTCTCTCTCTCTCTCTCCTCAATTGTGAACGTGCCGTTTCACTGCTATCTGCAACCGGCTGTACTTCTGATTTCAAACACCTGCTACATGATCAGGGAAAGCAAATCATGCAATTATGTGTAATATCTAGCAGTTGGTGATATTCACAGTTCAAATACTACACACCACTCTGGGTATGTAATGCAACATCAAGCAGGAACATAGTGAAGTAGAAAATACAGATATTTGCTGTACCACAACATCACCTGCTGCTTCAGGTTCACCTCTAAGGCTTGAGCCTCTTCAGCAAAGTTCCAGTTCGCCTGCAGGTTTTCATCTCACCCAAGCAGGAGACACACACAAATCCACTTGTTTTATCAGTTCATATTAGTCTCCTACACAGGTGGAAGGTAGCTGTAAGAGCCATATTTCATTTTTATGATTCTGTTGTTGTGTTTATTTTAAATTTATTAGTTAAGCATTCATTTATGATAATCGTAAGTTGTTGTGTGACGTAATTCCATAATTGCGTAGTTGCATGATTATTACGCACGGTAGAAGTTGTTAAGATACGGAAGTTGTGGAGAACACAAGCCTTTGGCCGTAATCGAAAACCGTAATCTAACACAGCAAATAAGATATAGCAAATAAGTTGCTGTAACCATAGTGGATTTACGCAAGAAAACTGTAAGAAGTGTTGAACGTTTGATGTTGAAAATAAATGAAGAGACAAAAGAATCCATGGACATCCGAGTCGTGAGTAAACGAGTGCAATAAGAAAGATACGCGTCAGAACTTGTGGAATAACATGCCCATACAGTAGCGAATAGTGTTAATTTTGTCATCTATTTTTAATTTTAGTCTTAGTCCCAGGATAAATGTCCCTGTTAGATTTTATCATGTTTAGTTTTATCCTATTTTTGTTTAGTCAAGTTTTAGTCGACTAAAAGTCTGGGCATTTTAGTCTAGTTTTAGTCAGAGGAACCCATAAGTATTGTAGTCTAGTTTTAGTCAATGAAAACGTAACATTTTAGCAATAATATTATTATTAATTAAGCCTAGTCAATCTAGTCTAGCCAAAACCTTTTTGTTTGTTTGTTTGTTTGTTTTTTAAACAGTTCTTTTTAAAGAAAAGAAAAATATGAATTTACATACTTGGACTGTTGTACGGATAACTCCTATGGGTCACAATCATTTGCTAGCCTATTAGCTTACTGGTTTTGCCAACAGTTTAGCTATAAAATAAAAAACATTACATATAACAAAACATAATTACCACAAAAAGGGTGTAAAACTACCTTGAGATTTTTATGTTATACATTGATGCGTCTCTTCAGGTATTTTTTTCCATCAATTGTGCCCACACTTAAGCTTTGCGACAATGTCAATTGTTAAAAGCGCTATACAAATAAAAAATTCTATTGTTTCCCCTCCAATATTACTACACACCTGCTCTTTTTCCCTCCGGTTCAATATAAAGAAAATATACTCAGCAAAAAAAGAAACGCCCCTTTTTCAGGACTGTGTATTTCAACAATAATGTTGTAAAAATCCAAA
>JAQMYG010000015.1:24343606-24360074 GCA_030014215.1 Clariallabes teugelsi
CAGCCTCCCTCTAGAAATGACACATTTGCTCATTATAACCGTTAATTAGACACGGTGGTTTCAAATAACTAGTGCAAATTAACCTCGTTGTTTGAATTTTTGTCTCTTATTAGAGTCTTATTGAGAGCCTGTATGTTCTAGTTATTTCAGGGATAATTGTTGAAACAGCAAAAAAATGTTTGATAATTTATAGTGGTATAAAAAAATTTAAAACACATGAGCGCACACGGAAACAGGCACAATTTTGAATAAGTATATAAAAAAGTGACAATAGATAAAAAAAAAAGTATAGGATGGTCTGGTGAATGGATGCTAGTGAAAAACAAAGTTATTTCAATCAACAGCAAGTTTTTATGTGTTTTTCTAAACAGCTGTGCCACTGATATTCAACTGTTTGTGCTTTTTGACAAAAAAAACATACTTCCAGAATTAAAATCCAGAAAATCTGAAGAAATCATGACATTCTATCTCATGTCATATCTGGAGACAATAAAATATGTCACAGAAAAATAAAAAAGAAACAACATCTAATTCTGTACTCCTTATAAAAATTACCCTAAAATCCATGGCTGTATAGCTCGTATTCACACATTTGAGTTTTGTGTTCTTAAAACTCACTATCAGCACCGGAAACCTGCTAAATGCTGAAATAAAGATATCCTCATCTCCTCTTCACAGGATGTCTACAGTAAATGTTGTCAACAGTTAAAGTTGTTTGTGCGTCATTTCAGGATATACTTGTGGAATAGAAAACTGCAAAGTCATAAACAACAAACCAAGTTAAACATGGACACAAAAAGATCTGCAGGAAGAAAGTCTTCTATAAGAGGAGCTAAAATCATAATCATAATAATTATAACAATAAAGTTTGTGTGTAGCTCATGTTCTCATATGGGTGTTAATTTAAAGTTCTGGACAATCAAGTCCAAAAAAATAATAATAATAAATAAATAGATATATACAGTATATATAAAATATTAGTATATAAAGAAGTCTTAAGGTAATACAAAAATATAGATTAAAATCAGGCATATGCAACAAATTTAAAACTGAGAAAACATTTCTAGAATAAACTTTTAATTAATAAAATTCTAATGAATTATTTAGAATTACTTTCAGAGTTTTATAGAATTTATAGAATTCATTTTTCAAAAATTTTCAAACACTAGCACGTTTTTTGTAGTGTTGCAGAATGCACTTAATTACTTAATTACTTTTACTTCATGATGAAGGTAAATCTTGCTTTTCAACAAGAAATTTCATAATCCAATTTCGTAATGCGATTTATTAATTTTTTTATTCTGCAATAATTATTTTCTTTTTTAAAGATCAGACCCATTTATTTTTTTTCCACAGCCTTAGGACACCTGACTGGGAGGTACATAAGGAGTGAATGGGGTTGTGCATGGGCGTGTGCGACTACAGTATAAATATTTCCAGGCGTGTGTTCATGAGGGAAAGAGCAACGCAGGCAGCAGCAGAGGAAGGTGACTAGAGCTGCTGTTATCAGACTGATCTCCCGTGAGAAACACACCGAATACAGTCGGAGGCTAAAACTACAGAAGAACAGTCAGGTAAGTGTTGATGTTCCCACCTGTTTCAGGTTCACTGGATTCACACAGAAATGAAAGGTTTAGAATAGAAACAATGACTTTGATTAGCTTTAGGTTGAATTCATCTGAGTCGAGTTGAACTTAGATGAACTCTGAAACTGCTAAAACACCAGTGGTTTTAAAATTCTTGACTAATTAAATATACAAGCATGTCAGCAAAAATCAAGCTAGTGCTGTGATCTTGTAAAAAACCACATTGTTGTTTTTAAGTAGAAAAGAGGGTAAAACTAAGGTTTTTCCCAATACTATTAATAATCAATAAATGAAAAGGATAACGCTGCAAAGAAAAACTTTTTGAAGTTTGTATCCCCAGCTGTGAAATCGTCAAACTTTTACAGGCTATTAGATCATCTTAAATCATTTCTCTGTGATTAAAGATTGATAGTATATTCGATTGAGAAGAGATACAGTTATTTCAGCTTGTGACCAAGTTACCACGAAACAGCAAAGAGTAACCCTTCTCTTTTGGAAGACTTTACACAGGCACTGATACTGGAGACTCCTTCTCTTAATATTAAAGTCTTAGGTTATGCACTGCATTCACTATAGGGGAAGTCAGAGTAATTTCGGCCATGGAGTAATGACCTCCAGCAGAACCTGAAAATCCCCAGTCTGTCTATAGTAATTAACTTTTTTTTTTTTAACAGTAATGAACGCTCATTTTTTTTAATGATGTTGAAATGTATATACTTTTATACATTTTACATTATTAAAGCGCAAATCTCATACAAATTGAGACATTTATTAACCAATGAGTCAGCTGCTTAACTTTTTATACAGATAACTGTTTATACGGATACTTCATGCGATCTAAAAATCCAGGTATAAGCCCTGCTGTTGGTGGGTTGCCACACCCCATACCACCCAGGCACTGGGTGTAGTGCCAGTCACAAGCCTGGTTAGAAAAATTGAAGGGTTGTGTCAGGAAGGGCATCTGGTGTAAAACCTATACCAAGTTGAGTGGAGCTGGATGGTTCGCTGTGGGAGCATCTGAAAGAATTTTTAGATTGTTACTTGATGTTTGGTATTTTGCATGTACCATCAAAGAACTTCTGTTTTGTCAAGTGTCGATGAATTTATTGTAAATAGTGATGTTGGCGGGGCCAAATTTACCCCACTGACAGCTATTTTTTTTTATCTTATGAAGTACTTTAAGTATAACTGAAAAGTTCAACCCTCATAGTAAAAAAATTATATTACTAATATTTTGAAAAGGCAGCAAGGTGGAGTAGTGGTTAGCACTGTTGCCTTGCACCTCCAGGGTGCAGGTTCGATTCCCGCCTCGCGGTTTGTTTGCATGGTGTTTGCTTGGTGTGTTTCCTCCAGGTACTAAGTCTCCTGGTATAGACTCCAGTCCCCCCATGACCCTGTATACAGGATAAAGCTGTATAGACGATGAGTGAGTGAGTGTGTGAGATATTTAAAAAAAACTTGCTGCTACAAATATGAAATACATTTTATTTCAAGAACATTTTTAAAGTTCACATGAATTGGCATATTATAATATAAACCCATGATTTGAAACCATATGGGATTCTGTCAGAGATACTCAATAAGGAAGCGTTTAATTTTAGTCACAGTACGAGGGATTAAACTGTAGACTGGACACCAGTCCATCCCAGAGCACCTTGCACACACATTCACACTTCTTGGCAATCCAATGCAAGCAATTCTAGGAAATATTATTGCATAGATTGAAGTAAAGTGTCCCAATATTAAAATAAAGAAATCTCTGAAACCCCGTTTTCGTACAAGCTAAAACATTATATAGTGTCTTAACCTGCATTTGGCTCTCACATACACATTGCAAGGATTAGTTACCAAAGACTACGTTTTATTTCTCTGACGTGCTGTGTAAAAAAAGGTGTGTCAGCTGAGCATGGGAACTATTTTAAATATTATACCAATGACTCGCTCTTCTACCCAGGGCAACATATTCGTAATCAGAAGAAATCAGCAGTTAAATAATCAGGTAACATAAAACAGAAGAGCTAGATTTTGTGATGAAGACAAAGCAGTACCAGTCTGGCATCTCAGGCATTTCAGAGGCATTTCATGCAGCATCTTATTGAGGAACAGCGCTCGGCTGGGAGTTTCACTTAAACTGATAAGGAGGTGAAAAATGAAGACATTTGTGTAATGTGGCCCAACAACTACATTCTTCTTTGACCTTCTGGCTCTTCACAGTCATAAGATCAGCATTCCTGTGTCCAAGTATGTACATGTGACAAATCTTTGAATGCACCATTTAATTGGACTTATTGCCTGCAAAGCTCTCTTTCTCTCCTCATGCACACGACACACATCGTGATGTGGAACACATTTTTGCCCTCAGCAAGAAACTTGTACCTTCTTGTTCTTGTTACAACACATACAGTAAAGTGTGGTGTTTGCATTTCTCCATAGCGAAATGTTGCTCAACCCTCATGGTGTTTTGACATTAAATAAAGACAGGTGTATAAATCTAACATGCAATAAATACATAAATCTTGCTGCTTAACAGCTCCTAGTGCCTTGCAGATTAAAGCAGAGCTGGATCAGCAAGTAAGGACATGTTCTAGTGACGAGAAGATTTTGAGCTCCAGTCTCAGGACAGTCAGTGAACAACTCGCTGGACAAGTGTCACGTGTTTATGATTGTCAGCTTTCGCTCCTCTGTTTCAGCATGCCTGGGGAAAGTATAAGGAATCGGGTTGGTCGACAGCCAGGTGTTACGATATTCAATGAGGAATTGATGAAGGAAGATCCAGTGCAAGAGAAAAATAAGAACAAAGGGGAAGGGGGCTGCCGATGGTGGTTTCGCAAAATCTGCCCATGCTGCTGTCGTCAAGCCAGCAAAGAACCTGAAGCCATCGTCCTCGAGCACCATGCAGAGCCAGACGATCACGGAAAAAAGCCACCAGCGGAAGCTGTCGAGACAAATGGTGAGTCGGTGAATGCAGTGCACCGTGGGATATCTAGTTTATAATACTATATCACATAATACTTATTCTTAGATACAAATTTCTCACTCTTTCTCTGTTTTCCTCTCCCTCTTTTTTTGTCTTTCTTCCAGAAAATCTGTTAACAGTGCGCTCGATAGACCTCATCAAGTCCAAAAAAGGCGAAAACCGCCTGGATCATCACACGGAGCATTACCATAGCGATAACCTCATCATCCGCAGAGGGCAGGCGTTTCAGATGTGGATCGAGCTCTCACGAGCTTTCAAACCCCAAACTGACAAACTACACCTCGAGCTCAAACTTGGTGAGGATTATTAGTCGGCATTCAGCCTTTAATGAGTCAGTACTCATGTTTTGCAGACTGCTAAAAAAGCACTTTTTTATTTATTTTATCGAGTATAAATGGTTTTCAAATGAAGTGTGTCCTGGCCAATATGGGAACAGCTCTGATTAGACCTGTGGTGTGAAACAATCACTTTCTAACAACCTGATGCGAACATAATAGTCTTATTAATGCAAATGTAATAATTATATGAGAAGTTTAAGCTACGAAATGAAAATTAATGAAATGAAAGTAATAAAAGAAATAGGAACAAATATTTTACTGCGACAGACTTCAAAGAGCCTGAAGATACAATTTAAGAATCAATAGCTTACATACCAACTTAAACAGCAACCGCATTTCCCCTCTTGTCTGTTCCAATCACTCAGCATTCAGATTCAGCAGTATACAGTACTAATCACTGGCCTGATCATCTGTCTTTAAGCCTTAGGTTAGATGTTGTTTTTAAGCTTGAATCATTTATGGGTTAATGTGTGGCTTAGTATAAAACAATCCTTTGAAACTGATCAAGTACAGGGACTGAGCTGAGAATAAGAGTCAAAAATGAGAGCAGAAAAGTCCTTCAGGAAGCCTACAAGAAAGTCTCTCTGGAAGTGCTCTGGAAGAGAAATGACAGGAGTCAAGAATTTGGCCCTGTACTGTACTGATTAAGAACATTATATGCATGTGGTTAATGAATTAGAGATACAAGTCTCCAAATGTTCCCCTTATTTATGCCCAGGTTTATTATGTTTTTAGGTCTTTATTAACTCGCTATATTAATAATCAAATATATAATCTTGCAATATTCTAATTAATTACTATATTGAGTAACAATCTGGTTTAACAAATGACAGTAAAATCAGTCTTTCTAAAGCCACAGGGAATGTTACACTTTCATCAGGTTAGTGGATAGCTATGTGACAGTTACTTCTTTAATCAGAAATCAGCTGTATGGTTGTGGAAACAACATTTTCCCAGAATATCAGTAATATCTACTGTAGAAGTTTTAATCTAGTGGGTACATTTGGCTGGTGGCCACAATACAAACAGATTTTTAATTATTTTAAATTATAACTATTTTTTTAATGGTCAAAATGCCAAATTTAAAAGTCTCAGTAGATCACAGTCTGTAGCAGTTTTTTTTTATTTATTTTTTTAACAATACTGATCATCTTCAAAAGAAATCTATAATTAATGAATATAGCCTTCAGGAGTCCACACGTCTGGAGAAGGGACCTGACTGTGACTGTTAGGTGATAGGTAATATTTTTTAAGCCCTTCTTGCTCAGACAGGATTGTAGGGTGTGTCATTTCAGGTCTTGCAATTATGTGATCTAGATCGTCTCATTTTTTTTATTTTTTATGAACACCTAGACAACTTTTATTCCTGTCATCTCAGAAAAACAAACAAAGGTGTAGTATCGGTTTAGCTTGGATAATGTAAGTCTTACTTTGTAAATCCTGGTGTGTATGTTACAGGTTCTAACCCAGTGGTGTCTAAGGGGACTCTAGTGATCGTTCCTTTAGTTGAAGACTTCCGGAATGATGGCTGGGAAGCCAAGATGGTCGAAAAGATAGGCAGTAAAATCAAACTCTCGGTCAACTCCTTGCCGTCTGCTCCTATTGGCCAATACAATCTCACTGTAGCAACGCAGACACCCAATGGGAACAGCACTTCAACTTCCAATCCTGAAAATGATATCTATGTGCTTTTTAACCCCTGGTGTACAGGTGAGCACTGAGAGAGAAAAGGACTAATTGCCTAATTTAAATCAAATATTCAAGAAATATGATGTAATTATGAATTCTCTCTCTCTCTCTCTCTCTCTCTCTCTTACTCACTCAATCATAGATGATTTGGTGTATATGGATAATGAGGAGGAGAGGAATGAGTATGTCTTGAATGATGTTGGGCGGATCTACTATGGGACTGAATCTCAGATTGGAGAAAGAACCTGGAACTTTGGACAGGTATGTTTATTTTGACATTCCCATCAAAATAAATAAATAAACAAAAGGGAGGAAAGTGAAAAGGAAAAAGAAGTGCATTGCAAGGGAGTTGCTCTGCACGGTCATGTCCATGTCCAAAGAGCTTAAAGGGTTTTTTTTTTTTTTTACTCAAGAGCTAGAAGACTGACAGAGTTCGGGAACTTGTGTCGAAACCTCTTACTTGGCTATGATGTCTAGTCATCCAGTAGCTCTTAGCCCCAGACTCTTGATGAGTTCATCAAGTCAGACATATTGATTGTTTCTTGTAGTAATTACAGAGATTCATGCTGGCATTAGTTTTCAGCACCAAT
The DNA here is from genome assembly GCA_030014215.1 of Clariallabes teugelsi. Lineage (NCBI taxonomy): Eukaryota > Metazoa > Chordata > Actinopteri > Siluriformes > Clariidae > Clariallabes > Clariallabes teugelsi. The sequence continues at coordinate 24,350,787 of JAQMYG010000015.1, forward strand.
AACATCCAAATAAAACCTGATGGAACCCTAAGTCTCGGTAATGACTTCGGGAGATTTATCAAATCGTACACACAGTTAAGTCTCTTGTAGTCATTACAGAGACTTGGGCTTCCGCAAGGTTTAATCTGGGTATTAATAGCGCGGAAACCTAATGGTAACATGAATCTCTGAAATGACTACAAGAACCAATCAATGTGTCTGACTTGATAAACTCATCGAGAGCCTGGGGACAGGACCTACTCATGCCTCATGACTTGATTTGTATCAAATTGGAAACGGTTAAATCTCTTGTAGACATTACAGAGATAAACTAGGGGAGGGGATGGGAGGCTCCTGGTAGAATTTGGTGTACTCAAGTATCACTGGGAATCTCCTTAAATCAACAGCTTGAGGGAAAGAACTCAATGGAGACCTAAATGAGAAGAACAAGAAGAGTTTTTTTTTTTAGGGTGTTAGTTACTACCTCAGGGTAGCTGGTGACATCATGGTCATGGTGCAGTTATTTGGCTCCCAGGATGTTTTTTTCGAAGGTTGTACTTTGGAAATAGGATGCACCAGCAATGGAAATGTATGTTGGGTGTTGTTTTTGGAGGCCTTCCATGTCCTTGTAGTATTTGTATGAGGTGGTTCAGCATCACAATGTAGAAAAGTTCATGTTGTAGTAGAATTATCAATTTTGTAGCAGTAAAGTACTTACAAACACTTCATATAATTGTCACTTGTCATGTGTTCATTGCCAGGGAACTTTAATTTTGATGCATTTTTTCTGACACAACATTTTATTATTGGTTATATTGTAATAATTATGATAATTGCTGTAAAATAAAATGCACTAAGGGCAAACATCTCTCCCGGAATGCGACTCTAACTGTGTACCTCCTTATGTGCAGTTTGCTGATGGGGTTCTGGCAGCATGTCTGTTTGTACTGGAGAAGAGCGGGACGTCTGCTTCTGGATGGGGAAACCCTGTTAGTATTGTCAGACTAGTATCAGCCATGGTAAGTGTCTAGTACGATAAAACACACATACTATTGTTGAGTTGTTGGTCTTTTGGCTGCTCTTGCCGAGGGATCAGCCGACCATCTGTTCCGCACGACAATCTGCCACAGTTTTTTTTTCATTATTTCACCCTGGCTTGGGACCAGAATCAAAAATTCATTGAAACCAACGTTCATGCCTTCTTAAAAACATATTACCGCATGTGTATCTACCGCGCCTAGTCTGCAACATGTCAACTCTGTCATTAGAAAAAGTATCACAACTTTAATAGTTGAGTACCCTGTATTTACAGAACAAACCTGGATAGTGCACTATGAGGGCGTAAATGAAAACATAGACGATTTAATGTAAACAAACAAAAACAAACCTAAATCTGACAGAATACGAACAAGAATCAAAAGATCAGTTACAAGAACTAAGCACTAATGGAAACAGTAACGGTGACTGATGCATGACACAAGTAAAATAGGCACAAATAAAAATGCTGCAAAATAACGCTAATCAGGAAACTAAACAAACAATAAAATGTTCAAGATCCCAAAACACAAAGTTCAAAAACACTCACCAAAAAAAAAAAAGAGGTCAACAGCAGCAGCAGTCATGTGCCTCTAGGGGGCGACCTTGACACCAAGTACAGTAAACTGCACGGGCGAATTCGCAAATACACACTCAGAACCTGTTTTTAAATGATCTGTTGTGCATCTGCTATTATAGGCGTATATTAATGTGCCAAACATTCTTGTCTCCATCGTCATCATTATTGTTCTGGACTATATAGTACCAATCAAAACGTTGGACACACCTTCTAAATCAGTGCTTTTTGTTTAGTGATTTATTGTCAACATTCTAGAACAATACTGGTGATTTCAAAACTATGAAATGACACATGAATATATGTTATTTAAAAAAAAGTTGTTATTTTAAATCATAAAGTAAAGCAGTCCTGGAACAGTTCTTGTAAGAACAATACAGCGGTATCTCGGCATATGAACTTATTCTTGCACAAAATGCAAAAAAAAACACACAAGAGAAATTTAACCTCACTTCGTTTGGCATTGCACTGATGCAAACAAGTTTTAAATGGCTCCCGGACATATAAGCAACTTAGCTAGCGTTCTGTTCGGTTCGATCGCTTATATGATTAAAATGCTTTGCGTGTCGAGGCAAATTCTTTGCCAAATTTCAGTTCTTAGAGCGAAAATTTTTAGGGTGGTGTGAATGTATGCCACTGTTTTTGTCAAGTGCATTTGCAAAACCTATTAAGCACCCTGATGAAACTGGCTCTTATGAAGACCAAAACGTACCTTTGCTGCAGAGGAGAAGTTCATTTTCAGGTTCAGAAATCACCAATTAACAAACAGCACCTAGAGCCTTTATGAAGGCTTTACAGATCATGAGTAGCAGACACATCTCAATGTCAACTGTCCAAATTCTAGAAATTATTGCATATTTTGGACACCATTAGCATTGTTTTACAGTGCAGAAAGAAATAAAAATCAGGAAACACCATGGAGTTAGAAGGGGTGTCCAAATTGACTGGTAGTGTATATGATCATTTACAGTACTTACACTTACTTACTCAAACATTAATACAGTGACATTTAGTGTACTGAGATATTTATTTAGAATTTCTTTTGTAAAAAAAAAAAAAAAAAAAAAGTCAGTGATAAAGTTCCTTCTTTCTGCCTTTCTGCAAGTTTTATCATGTTATCTTTTAAGAAGCATTTTTTTTTTTATTTAGAAAACTGCTTTTATTAGATAGCAGAGTTATGTTTTTACCTCCCTTGATGCATACTGCATTAACCAAAGATATATAAGAGGAACTGAAATATTTTAGATAGGTTATTGTTAATCTACATTTTGAGCAGTAAAGGTCATGTCTGAAGATCGGGAAATAATGTAGCAGAATTTCAGTTCCTAAAATTATATTAAAATACTTCATGACACCTTGAATGTAATAAAATTCTGGACTTAATTGTACATTTACATTTGGTAGCCTTTATCCAGAGTGAGTTACGTCTCATTATACATCTGAGTAGTTGAGGGTGAAGGGCCTTGCTTAAGGATGGGGCAAGCGGCTGGGAGGGGCTTGAACCTGGGACCCTCCGATCAGAAGTCCAGAGCTACCCCTTCCCCAACTCTGTACCAATTTATACCAATGCTTGAGTGTATATGACGGTATAACCCTCTATTTATTTTTTTCTCGGTACCAGATCAACTCTCCTGATGACCAAGGTGTACTAGAAGGTAACTGGTCAGGTGAGTATGCAGACGGGACGGCCCCGACAGCCTGGAGTGGCAGTGTGGACATCCTGAAGCAGTACCACAAAAGCGGAGGCATGCCTGTCAAATACGGGCAGTGCTGGGTCTTCTCGGGGGTCACCACCACAGGTAAAGGGTGTGTGTGTATTCGTATTCGTTATGTTTTGTGCTGTCTTATCTTCCCCTGGTTTCACCACCTCTCTCCTTCAGTTCTCAGGTGTTTAGGCATCCCCGCCCGCAGCGTCACAAACTTCAGCTCCGCACATGACACTGACGTCTCCTTGACGAATGATGTGTATTTGGATGAAAACATGGAGCCCATTTCTGAGTTCAACACTGATTCTGTCTGGTACAAAATATGCAGACACACACACACACACACTCACTCACACACACACCTTACTGACTGTCCACATTCCACAGCAGGTATGGGATGTACTAAATTCCAATGACATAATTGTGAATCGTTTTTCACTTTTAATATTTCGATTATGAATCGCATTCTGGTCAGTGGACTGTGAAACCTGTCTATTTTCACAACTAGAAAAAATATCAGTGTTAAATCTTTATGCAAGCTTTGAATCTTGGCTATGAATTTGGTAATAATGTACGTTTTTTGTTACAGTTCAGTTCAATTTTATTTCTAATCTGGAACTGAAACATTCAGGGTGAAGTTCCTGGTACCGTTCCATTCCGCACCCACTTTTATCTTGCTTTCAAACCCACAGACAGTATGAGCTACAGTATGCCTAAGGTTCTTCTAGAGTTAGATAGAACTGAGAAAGTCTTCAATATCATGAATGATAATACGGGGCAACAGGTTGTTGGTAAATATTAGGACGAACTATATTATGTAACCATAGTAACTACTAATCCTTGGTCTCCTGCTTAAGTCATACCTGATTAACTGTTTAACAAGTGAGAACGTGCCCCTCTTCCCAGAAAAAATTTAAGAAAAAGACTGAACATGGGATAAGGATGGGATAAGCACTTTTCTCCATAATCACGTTCACTCACTGTCTCCATATTCTCATGTGCAGGAATTTTCACGTGTGGAACGAATGCTGGATGGCCCGGCCTGACCTACCAGTTGGCATGGGAGGTTGGCAAGTGGTGGATTCCACGCCTCAAGAAACCAGTCAGGGCAGGTACTGCTGTGGACCTACTTCTGTGTCAGCCATACATGACGGACAGGTCTACCTTAAATACGATGCACCCTTCGTCTTTGCCGAGGTTTGTAAACACTGGAGCTGTTGTTATCTGTTAGATATTAAAGCACAAATCCAACATCTACAGCAGCATTAGATTGACAAGGAAACTATTATGCACTACATGATATATGATATGATGAATATTTATTCATGGTATATGAAAAATGATGATTGTGTGTGTTTTGTAGGTGAACAGTGATAAGATCTACTGGCAGAAGAACGCTGATGGCACCTTCTCTCAGATCTACTGCGAGAAGAACGTTGTGGGCCACTGCATCAGCACCAAGGCGGTTGGCTCTGACAAAAGAGAGGACATCACACACCTCTACAAAAACCCAGAAGGTGAAAACACTCCCAGCACACACTTCCCTTTAGTTACTTTCAGCCACACGGTATGATTCTGATATGTGTCAAAAGTCGCTTGGTCATCATCTTTATTAAATTCTAAGTCAAAACAAATTAAATAAATAAAAACAGCGTATCATATAATATTCAAGGGTTTTTGCTTCTGAATTTCCACTGTAGGTTCCGAAGAGGAGCGAATCGCGGTGGAAACTGCCGTTCGCTACGGGTCAAAGGCCAGCATCTACCCCCTTCCTGAGGCCACGGATGTCACGTTAGAGGTCACGATGAAAGGAGAAGGTCCTCGGATGGGAGATGACGCAGAGCTGACCATCAACCTGAAGAACAGCAGCTCTGAGAAGCGCAGAACCGTGCTCCACAGCCAAGTGGCAGTCATGTACTACACCGGAGTGCAAAAGGCTATGATGAGAAAGGATGATATCGTGGTGGAGCTCAAACCCAATGAAGGTGAGAGATTGGATAAAACCTGTCTGTTTGCAAGCATTGCAAGCTTTCGCTATTTTTTTTTATACGCGGCTTTACATGAGGCCTAAAGATTCATATGTGCTACATTGGAATAACATCTAACAGACTACTGTAACAAAGCAGTACTCCTTAAGAACATACTGCATTATTGTGACAAAGAGTATCCACATATATACCACATTGTGAGTTTTTGACAATACCTCACATAGCTCAAGTGATACAAGTGGGATGTAAAATATGAAGTTATCATTTCCATTTTGGAAATTGCCTCTGAATTGCCTTTTCCCATTGATCACTGGTATCCCTCCAGCAGGAGGCGCCAAGGAGCTTACACTGTCAGAGAGAGTGAATCAGGTCACCTGAACCGCTTTGGCAGTGTTACTTTATCTCTTATTGTCTGGCAGAGTGGATCATTGGCCACTATGTCTGAGCTTTGGTCCAACCTAGTTCACTTGGAGTAGGTTATTCTGCTTTACGTCTGAGCATCTTGCTTTTATTGTCTGTAAGAACCCCATAGCCTCAGACAGGGAGGAGTTTGATCATCACAACCGCACACAAGCGTCCTCTTTGTGGTGAACCTAATGAGACACCATCATTTCCCGTAGATACTTCCAGCAGCATATTTCCAAATACCTTGGAATACCATAATAACTGGCACCACCATGCTGTCTTGCCAAAGGAGAGACAAGGTTCAAAAGGTCAATGAAATATTGTGGAGATATGCCAGCTATAACAAGCCCTAACATCCAGTGGTTGCTTCTACACACAGAAAATGGCCAAGAAAAATATGCTTTGATTTCCCTAAAGTTTTTCTCAATAGTTCCTCAAAGTACTCATTTTATTGACTAATGCTAGTCTCAATTTTACTACCCTTGCTTAGCTCAGATTGGGCCTCTGCTCTCTTTTAATTCCTCTTTAGTCCAAACACTGGAATGGACCCTTCCCTATGACCTGTATAAGAATGAGCTGGTGGACCATTCGGCCTTGATGCTCACCCTGTCTGGACGAGTCAGTGAGACCAAGCAGGTTCTGGTCACCCAGTTCAACTTCCGCCTGCGCACACCTGACATCATAATCACAGTAAGTCCTCAAGTTATCCTTTTTATCAAATTCCATTTACACAAGATTTTAGTGTAATGTATTAATGGCGGCACAGTGGCTTAGTGGTTAGCATTATCACCTTGCACCACCAGGGTCCGGGATCAATTCCCACATCAGGTTCTGTGTGTATGGAGTTTGCACGTTCTTGTGCTTGGTGGGGTTCCTCCGGGTACTCCGGTTTCTTCCGACCGTCCAAAGACATGTAGATTATGTTATTTGGCGTTCCCAAATTGTCTGTAGTGTATGAGTGTGTGTCTGAATGTTGACCAGACCATGGTCACCATTGGCCTCCATGGTCACTAGTTGGACTACAAAGGTTCCCAGATCGATGGGGGAATGTACTCACACTGTTAATTGTGCTATACAGCCTGTAGGGGACGCTGTGGTTGGTAAAGAGATGGCAGCTAAACTCACCTTCAAAAATCCACTACCACAAGTCCTGAAGAAGGTGAAGTTCCGCATCGAGGGTTTGGGATTGCAGAACATCAGAGAGATCTCCTACGGGTAAATTTAACTTTTTATCTACATAATGGCTCTTTAAACCAATGATTTCAGAGATTTTTTTTTTTAACGTTAGAAGCACAAATCATTCAGATTTGCATTTGACATTGGCACAATCTGTTCTTTCCTACCCAGTGATGTGCCCAGTCTGGCGAGCATCACCCTGACCGAGAAGTTTGTTCCAAACTTACCTGGCCCTAGGAAGCTGCTCGCTTCTCTAGACTGTAAGCAGCTCACGCAGGTTCACGGCGTCGCCGACATCCTGGTGAAGGAGAAGTGAAAACATGGGGGGTTGCAAACTGACAAGCACCACGTACTCTCCTATACGCCTAAGAGCAAAGATAAGAAAATGAACTCAGGGTAAAAACAGAAACTGTAAACCGTAACGCTGTACTCAAATGAGAGAGCTGATTCTGATAAGCAGCAGCACAATATCCTAAGATTTTTAGAACAAAAATATAAATCTAGATCCGCGGTGACCTTAAGGTTGTGGATTTATATGGATTTTTCAGAGAGGATTCGAAGATGAACCTTTGTTAGGAAACAGGAATCCTTAGGTTATCCGAAGAACCCTTGAAAAAAACACTTGAAATAAAAGACTTTCAACTTTTTTTTTTTTACATTTAACAGCGCACAATAATTCCCTATCAGAAAATGGTTCTATGTTTACAATATAGTCATTATTTTTAAAAAAATAGTAATAATCTTGCAGTCTTAAAGCGCCCCCTGGTGGCTATCGGACCAACTTATTCAGAAATATACACGCTAGCAAGCCTGAATGTTTACATTACCAAAGCCAAATCTACATCTTCTTCTTCCTTGTTGTTTAACGGCGGTTGTACTCGAGTAGGTTACAGTACATTACCGCCGACTGTGAGTCTCAATCTCCCTCACCTGCCCGGTCTCTTAAAGCTGATTTTCCAGCCTTGCCTTCCTTAAAAATGTCTAATGTTTCCTTCCCTGATCTTGTCTTGTCTAGCTCTACATCTCGAACTCTTCACCTGCTTTCATTCGCCACTTCCACACACTCTTCCTTCTCTACACATTCCCTCTCAGCACCCTTGGCTGGAGTTCATTGCAAGTTCATTGAAGTTGCATCAACGCCACCTATAGATTTACCTCTCCCTCAAACATTACACGCTTCCTTCTCTGATCAGACACTCTCCTTTCTAAAATACTTTCGAGTCCCTGCTTCTTGTAACTGTGACGTCATGTCTACCCTCTTCTACAGATATGTCCTAGACGAGAGCAGCACATGCTCGACAGTCTCACTGTCATGTCAAACCTCACATACCTTTGTTGGGTGTTTACCTACAATAAGTAGAGTGCTGTTATGCAAACAGGCTTTTGTATTATTATTATATTCATTTATGTACAGTGATTTTATATCAGTAGCTTGAGCCGTCATTGTAAGATGCTTTCATTTCAAGTTCCACTTCTGGCCTTTTTTTTTTTTTTCCCCTATTATTTTTGACACATGCAGGTGCTAAGTGTTGTGAAGCACAGAGTTTTCACCGAGTGTGTTATGTAACTTATTATCATCATGTAATATTTGTTGTTTAATAATGTTTATTTATTCTCCTTAATTATGTTTGTAGATTGTTTGCATTGTCTAATTATGACAGAACTGTAACAGTTAACCAAACTGAAGTTTAGCTAATACCTAATTGTTCTACATGTTTAAAAGCCATATTGTATGTACATAAAAAACATCTGATCATTCAACGGAATTTCGTGTATGACAGTGCACATATTTTCATTACAGGAGTTGTTTATTTTCACGGCTTTACCGAACTAAGCTAATTCTTAGTTGTCTATACTGTAGGTCACACATCAGGAATTTCCCCGAGCACGCGTTACCAAATCAAATCAAGCATCAGTGGACTCATGTGATGAACATTTATTTAAAAAGGGAAATGTGACATTGAAGGGCAAACAAATAAACTGTACAAGCACACATACACACACACACACACACACACACAGGTTAATCTACAGTATCACAGATGCTCTGCACCACTGCATTGAAAGCTTCAGGCTTATCAGCGTAAACATGATGAGGAGCTCCTTCAATAACCTGAAGAAAAAGAGAGAGAGAGATATATACACCATGTATAAATCTATATAAATAACAGAAAGGTTTCAGAATTTAACAGAATTTAATGAATCTTTTGCAGTACTTAGATATTCAATTTCAATTCATTAAAATTCCATTTTATTTGTATTTAACATTAGACATTGTCGCAAAGCAGCTTTACACAATCAAAAGAACTATTTAAGTTTGTATGAGATGTGACGACTGCGACAGTGGAAAGGAAAAACTCCCTGAGATGGTAATAGGAAGAAACCTTGAGAGGAACCGGACTCAACAGGGAACCCATCCTCA
>JAQMYG010000015.1:24408210-24421351 GCA_030014215.1 Clariallabes teugelsi
TTTATTATTCCCTCATTAAAAAATGATTTAGACTAAGGTTTGCGAGTCACGAATGCACTGCTGTTTTCACTCCTTCATCAGAAGTGAATCTCCGTCCTTGTAGGGCTGCTTTGATGGGGTCAAACAGGTGAAAGTCTGATGAAGCAACTATAGGACTATAGGAAGGATGCTCCAAGTTTTTGCAGAGTGTCGACAGTGTGGGCAGAAGTGTGTGGATGTACAGTGTCATGTGAGATCACAACGTCCTTGGATAGCAGTCCTCTGCACTTAACATTTTTGTCTCTACTTTATATTTGCACATATTTCTTTGCTGCTGTAGCATAAAAATTTCCCCACTGTGGGATGAATAAAGGTATATCGTATCTTATCTTAATCAGAAGTTTAGGTTTCAGCTCTTCAATAAGCGTCTCACTGTAGCGAGCACTGTTGATTGTTCGACCCTTATCCTGATAATGTTCCAATACTTCTGGCCCTTGAGAATCCCAGAAAACTGTAAGCGTTGATGAATTTACAGCTGATGGTTGACTTTTGAACTTTTTCTCGGTGGACGATTGAGGATGTTTCCATTCCATACTCTGCCGTTTACTCTCAGGATCGTAATGATGAATCCGTGTCTCGTCACCAGTAATGATTCTCTTTAAGAAACGTACACCTTCCTTAGAGTATCGCTCCAAATTTTGTTTGCAGATATCCAAACACTTTCTCCATACTGCGCTACTGCATACTAAGTCTTTAGTAAATAAGTACACCCTTAGATTCATTTTTGCATAACTGGAGTACGGATCACTTTTGACTCACCCTCAAAATATAATCATTAAAGTCACAAGAATATTTTTATTTTGAGAAATATAATGCCGTTACTGAGGGTATTGAAGGCCTAAAAGTGTCACTATTGTTTTTTTTCCTCATTAGAGCATCATAATGTGGTTGAACAAGTAGCACTGATGCCTCACAACTCCAAGGTAGTGGGTTTGAATCTCACCACTGGTCTGGGCATGTTCTTGCTGTGCTTTGTGCATTGTTGGTTTACTCCAGGTAGTCTGGTCTCCAAATAAGAAGCAGCAGAAACTCAACATGCTAATCATGAAGTCTAGCTCAATATTGGGTATTCCCCTGGAGTGCTTGGAGTTGGTAGTGGAGCGAAGAATATGCTGCACAAACTGTTAACCATCATGGAGAAAACCGCACATTCCCTCCACAACCTACTGGCTAAAGAGCGGAGCACTTTCAGCAAGAGAATACTTTAACACCGTTTTGACAAAGAACGCTACAGGAACCGAAATTAGACTTTACAGTAACTCCGTTCTGTATCAGGAGAGGGAGCTCCTTCTCTGACATCACTATAAATAGGCTCATACAGTATACAGTACATTCTGTTGCATTGCACTGATATGATCATGTACTTGTGGGTGCACCTTAAGTTCCCGCTTGTATACACAATCATTATGTACATATCTCTCACCCAATGAGCCAGATGGCATTTTTCCCCTTTTCTTACCCTTACTGTGATCTCTTATTTTAACCTTTTCGCCTTAATATACTTCTTCACCTTGTTGCTTGTACAATTTGTGAACTAGCTGCTGTAACAAATTCCCTTTGCGATTAATAAAGTAATCTATCTATCTAACTATCTATCTCCATCCATCCATCTAGGAACTTCTGTAATCCAACTACTGTAGGTACCGTGGAGGCCAAAGGTGATTACCATTGTATTTATTTCCATTTTTGGAAAATGCAAACTCTATGCACACACAGACCCGCGGCGGGAATCAAACCCAGACCAGAGGTAAAAGGTGACAGAGCTATGAATCACATGAAGCCACTGTGCCACTATCTATCTATTTTTCTTAAGGCCTGCACAGTTTCTACCTTAATGGAAAATGAGAACATGATGGAAAATGAAAAGGCTTTCCATAATTATAGATTTTATTCCAATAAGTTTTTTCAACACTATCTGTAATTGGTGCATTTTATCTTATGACCTTCTAATTCATAAATAATCCAAAAAAACAAAAAACAAAGAATTTCTAAACTTAATATTTAATAGTTTGTATTTCACAAACATTCCAAAAGAGGAAGAAAAAACACTATTGTATAAAGTTTTATTTGACACCATAACTATAACCACTCTCAATGTTGTGTGTGTGTGTGTGTGTGTGTGTACACAGTACACATGACCACGTGGTGGTGAGGGGTTTCATGCTGAACCGCACGTGCGCATCCGTCACGTGCGCTTCCATGTTGCTGAAAAATCCGGACCATTCTGGATGTTTCTTGCTCGCGCATGCGCGTGAGCGTCGGTTAAACCTGATTTATATCCAATTTAAACTCGTGCTTTATAACATGCTTAAATTACTCTGTAATGTCACGTAACTATACTACACTTTCGCGGATCCCGTTTTAAAATCAGCGCTGGAGTACGTTTGTAAATAATGCCTCCTCCCTCCACGAAGAAAAAAAAAATAGACTCTTCCGAATCACAGATGGACGAATACATGTATTGTTGCGTGTGGGGGGGGGGGTTACGTAGATACGACTTTTGAATACATAAAAAGGGTTTTGTTTTTGTTATGTATTGGTATTAAAATATTAGAATTTTGATTCTTTTAATGACAGTAATCGCGTATTTGAATGTGTGTGTGAAAAGGAGATTTAAATATTGAAATCAGCGTCCCCTTGTTTTGTGATCAGATGGTACGCTCCGGTGTAACCACGCCCACTTTTGGTTGCTAATGCTAGGGTTGAGATTTAGAATGAACCTGTTGTTGTTTACGTTTGAGAGGCGTAAAAGGAAGAAGGAAGTCGAAAAAGTGATGAAATCTGGTACATAAACATTGTTATACATATATATATAAATCTCATGGAGCTACGCAACGCGACACGGCGGCGGTCAGTGTTAAGAAGCGCGAGGCGAGGCGTGTTGAAGCGGGACGCGGGTAAAGTTCTGCGCTCGCTCCCGCTGCAGGGTAACGACGACCCCGGGGACGCGCACGCTCCAGACGCCTGCTTCACCTTGGGCTGGTGCGGGAACTCGAGCGCGCTGACGGCGCCGCGGTACAGCCTGCTCCGGGAGGTGGGTCGGGGAAGCTACGGCGTCGTCTACGAGGCTGTGGCCCGGAAAACCGGCGCCCGAGTGGCGGTGAAGAAGCTCCGCTGCGACGCTCCGGAGAGGGTCGAGCTGGCCCTGGCTGAGTTCTGGGCCTTGGCGAGCTTGGAGAAGAAACACGAGAACATCGTCCAGCTGGAGGAGTGTGTGCTGCAGAGGAACGGCATGGCGCAGAAAATGAGCCACGGCAACAAGAGCTCCAAGCAGTATTTACGATTAGTGGAAACTTCATTAAAAGGCAAGCTCGCTCTCTCTCTCTCTCTCTCTTTCTATGATTCTCTAATCTCGTGCAGCTCTTACGCAATCAGCTTCCCTGCGCAAAACACTCACACACTTTCTCAGCCAGAATTTACTGGATGAATATCTTTTCAGTTATTAATTAATATAATACTAATTATTATTGATCTGTTTAGATCCAGCTTCCCTGTACCAAACACTCTGTCTATAAACCACCAGCCATAATGTATACACCTGCATGCATGGATATCTTATTAGTTATTATTATCATTTGATCTATTTAAATCCAGCTTCCTGTTATTTTTTTTTTTTTACTTCCTGTTTATGATGAAATCACTCCATGCAAATTACCATATATCATGTTTCTCTCCTCTAACCCTGTATTTACCCATATGGGGGTAAATATTTTTGCACAGTAGTTCATTCACACTTCTTGTCTTGCATTGTCTTGGAATGTTTTTCTTTTTTCTTTTCGTAATGTAGTGTTGTGTAAGCTTCCTATAACCTCAGCTAGCAGCCTGTAAGGGAACATGATGTTCCAGGCTTTCTCACTTTAACCCCTTCCTTCCTGGCTCGGACCCGTTAACCCTCCTGTCCCCCACCAGTCCCACTTTTCTCCTACAACAGGGGGTTGTTTTGATGGCTGTTCACTCCCTCCACTCTGCCATCAAAATAAAGGACGACAACAATAACAACAATGATAGTAATGTTAGTCAGAATAATTTATTATTATTATTATTATTATTATTATTGGATGAATCTTGTTAAGTTTTAGGTCTTTTTGTCGAAATTGTCTTGGAAGATTTATTTGCATTTGTCCCATTTTTCTCTCACATTTCTCTCTCTCTCTATCTCACTTTTTAAATATGTATTGTTTGTTCGGTTAGGCGGGCGGTTTTTGCAGTAGTATTCATTGACCCTATTTATATTTCAGATTATGTAAGCGTCAGATTTTTTCCAGCACTGGTCTACAAAAAGGAAAAAGGCAACCTGTGACAACCTAAACAGCAGCTTAAATAACTTCAGTATTTCATGACCTGCAAAACAGAAAATGTTTGAAACATGGTACATAGTGCCTGGTTCACTGCTGCTGGAGCTGCACGATCTATCGTGTGTAAAATAAAATTTATAAAATAAATAAATAAATAAAAATCGTGATACGGACCTGTGCCAACTTAACTTAATTAACTTTTAAGTTAATTAAGCTAATTACAACACACCAAGACAAACCCTTGTCCGTACTGTATGTATTAAGAGATTCTGTTCGTGGTCGTTGCCTTCTGTAGCGTTCTGTCAGCTCGACGCTGTAGTACTGACGTAATAGTAGTAAAGACCGGGCTATGAATAAACGCACAGCTGCACACCAAAGAAAGACTACGGTCGCTCTCTCCAGAGACGTCAGACGGGACCATCTTACTTTCTAGTTCAGAAAAATGCACCCCAAACCCGTCTCATTGCTGAAGCGTCCATTAAAGATTAAACAACGTGCGATGATGGTTCAAAGCATGTTCAGTGCTCTTCAGGTTCATTCACGTGACATACAGGCTTATCAGTTTGACATCAGCTCTGATTTCCTCAGAAGAAAGCTCAAAGCTTTCTCTGACTTGACAAAACACACACACACACACACACACACACACACACACACACACACACACCCCTAGGCCAAGTAGATACACCTGGATTGTTTACCAAAACTTGTTGGTTAAGCCCAAAGTGTTCCTCCACCCTTCCCAATGTTCCCTTGCTACTTCCCTGAGGGTAAATCTCCATTGCCATGTCAAAGATCCACTCTAGTGTACTTCTGTTTGTTCAAGTGAAAATTTATTGCATGACATCTTGTAGACCAGAGATCCGATGTGGAAGCCGGATCTGGCGCAATTTCCTATTTTCATTTAAAATAAACCTTAAAATCATTCTGATTTTAATTCTAAAACTCCAACCAGTCCAGCAGTTCCACCTGACCTACCAGTTGTAGTCATCGTGTTACGGTAACTAATCTAGCAATTAATGTAGCAAGCCGGAAAAATTTTGAAGGAAGTTGGATAAATATTTCCAAGACAACACTATCATGATGCAAAGAATGTATTCATCTCATCGTTACCTGCTGTCTAAAATGTGCCATTATGTTTTTTTTTTTTTTTGCCATTTGCAGGTGAGCGTATCCCTGGTTACCTTGAGGAACCATGCTACCTCTGGTTCGTCATGGAGTTCTGCGAAGGCGGCGACCTCAACCAGTACATCCTGTCTCGACGGCCCGATTCCCGAACCAACAGGAGCTTCATGAAGCAGCTGACCAGCGCCGTGGCCTTCCTGCACAAGAACAACATCGTCCACCGTGACCTCAAACCCGACAACATCCTGATCTCGCAGAAGTTCGGGACGCCCGTCATCAAGGTGGCCGACTTCGGCCTGAGCAAGGTGTGCGCCGGGCTCGGGGAATGCGTCGAACCCGAGTCTGAAGGACACGTCGAAAAGAACGTAAACGTCAACAAGTTCTGGTTGTCGTCGGCGTGCGGTTCGGACTTCTACATGGCGCCCGAGGTATGGGAGGGCCACTACACAGCCAAGGCGGACATCTTTGCACTCGGCATCATCATCTGGGCCATGCTCGAGCGGATCACGTTTATCGACGGCGAGTCGAAGCGCGAGCTCCTGGGCACGTACATCCGTCAAGGCAGCGAGATCGTGCCGGTGGGCGAGGCGCTGCTCGAGAACCCCAGGATGGTCCTTCACATCCCACAGAAACCACGAAGCTCGATGTCCAACGACGTCCGGACGCTTTTACGCGACATGTTGGCCGTTAATCCAGAAGACCGACCGGACGCTTTCCAACTCGAGCACAGGGTCACGTGTGTCACATGAATCAGAGCAGAGGAAGTTTCAAGCTTGGTGGGTTTTTCAAAACTTCACAAAGCATGTGAATCTTGAGTAGTGGATAGACTTCTGCAGTTTTCATCATCTTACAATATTTGAGGTGTTTCGTGGGGGGGGGGGCGGGGATACAGTCCTTAGATCAGTTTCTAAAAGTTCTATTCAAGCAAGCTTGGTCAGATTTCAGACGTAGTGCTGCACAGTTTCCTGGAACCTCGGTTAAATACCTCAAGTTGTTTATTAGATATCGAGATCTACTCAGAGATCGAAGCCAAGTACATTCTCTTGGATTCATAGCATGACCAAGATTAGACCTCCGAGCCATGCGTGGACTCAATTCTGTTTATACCTCACTGAGATATGACTCATATACAGCTTGTCTGTTTGTTACTGTAAACAAAGCAAAGCTCAACAAAGTTGTGCAGTGCCTGGACCCCTGTGAATGTTTGTGCTTGTAGCTTCTTGGACACTTGTAATCCAGTTAAACGTCTTCTCAAAAGATCAGGTTCGTTTTAGAGGAAGCCGCGCTACATCATTTCGCTGACGTTTTAGCGTTTAACGTCCCTGTCAGTTTAGCCGTCCGAGGGCATGGCTGCCGTTCGATGAGTCACGGTTAACTTTAATCCGTGCCAGGCTGCACATGTCCGTCCGAAGTATGCTGCCTGACTTCATCTTGACACGTGCATTGTACATCTTCTATTCTTTTGCGGTTCAGGAATTTCTGGTGCCGCCCTCCATTATGCGTCGCCTCAATTATAAATCCAGAACGCTCATGGCTGCGGGGGACGAGTGTGTTTACAAGGCTTTTACCCGTCTCTCTCTCTCTTTCTCTCGGGTGTTTGAACCTCACGACATTTCACATGTAATTAGACAAACAGGATCAGACACCTTTTGCACACATGAACAGGCTCCCAGCTAACTTATCACGAAGATCCTACGTGCGAAACAGGAAACCGTCGCATGTTTTGTTTAGTTTTTTTTGTTGTTGTTGTTTTTTTCCAGCGTGACGTCATGTAGCTTGAGTTCATCGCTCATAGTATACTGCTGTTTCAAATAATAATTTCCCACTTGATCAGGATTGACAAGTGTTGGCATGTGTCGCACCTTGAACACCAGGAAGAAGTCGTGACATTTCAAGTATTGCAGATAACCTTCAGGAAAAGATGAGAAGCCCAGACTAGCTTTCAGATGTACCTGATACTGAAATAGAAATTGTTTCCGTGATAGAGGAGGTTTACTAAACGCGTGTTAAGTTAACCTACGACATTGCCTGACGCGCGCCGCACCCTGAAATGCGCTTGCCTACACGTCAGCCCGCAAAAACTGAAAGTGTAAATGCTCATGTGTCATAGGCCACTTGCGTAGGCTTCAACTAGCCAGAAATATAAATCAGCTTCTATTTCAATTAATATGAAGCCATACAGATTTTTGTTGTTGTTGTTGTTTATTAGCTGTTGCTTCGAATGCTAGCTGGACCTAATAAGCTTTACGTTTGGATTGTTGTTGTTTTTTTGTTTTTTTTTACTTACATAGGCATGGATGGTGTCTGAGAGAGTAAAGAACCTAAAGATTTAACTGCTTACTGCCGCTTTAAACCTGTTACAGTCCTGTTTATTTTAATTTTTTTTAAGGTTACTACAACTGTACAAGATCCCAACTGTTACATGATAAAAGTGTTCTCACAGTAGACATTTACATTTCTTTTTTTAGTTTCAGTATCTCTTCAGCTGTGTGTAGCCGTGCGTGTGTTTGCATTCTGCCTATTAGTGAATTGTTCAAGTGATCGTCAGAGCAATTAGACCTTTGCGTCTTTATTTTTTTTAATTTTATTTTTAGTGGTACTGAATCATCCTCTAATAACACGCGAGTACTTGACATCCTGCGTGCTTTAATACCTCCAGTGTCAATGCCTGGAAATATCTACGAGATATTGGCTTGTATTTGTCATCGGTAACACGTTGACGATAGCTTTTCCACTCTGGATGTCAAACATGACTTTCTTTTCCCTCACAATAAGGGTACACATAGAGAAACTCCCAGCCTCCTCGTGTCCTCTTCTTCACGCCCCGCTGTACCTCAGTCAGGACAAGCTTGTGTATGGCGAGGTGCGATCACCCAGGCGAGTGTTCCACAGGTCCAGAGCCTGGAGATTTTGACTCCGTCCTCATCAGCTTGAGGTAATTCAGACAGGATCGTGAGTGAAAGAAGGAGAACAGCAGTAGCCTATAGAAAAGCCCTCCCCCTTTTCTCCGTGAGACACCACAGAGCACCGAGCGCTCACGCCAGGAACATTTTGTCCTCACGCAGCAATGTTTGTTACGTATAGGTCGCGCCACACACCCCAGCTCTGGGCTGTGTCTGCAGTTATTTAGGCCAATTCACTAGAGTTAAAAAGCATGCAGTAACGTAAATCCTGTGCATCTGAGTGTTAGGTTTTATTTAAATATTTATTTTAAAATAATAATATTTATTTAAATATTTGTTATTTTCATACAGTTATGGTCACGTTATTTATTGTAGATTTGTTTTTTATTTTATTTTATGAAGCTATAAAATGCATAAATGGTATTAAAATATTATTAATATGTATTAAATTCTTTATTTCTTTTATCTTTATAGCTGTTTTATTTTCTGTCTCACTGTAGTGTTTTGGATTATTATTATTAATACTAATGTTGTTAATATTTTTTGTAAAATATGAAAAAGTAGTAAAAGTATGAAATATTTAAAATGAGGTGCCGTGTATATACAGTATAGGGTGAAAATCCGTTCAAAATCACACACAAGTCTCACCACACTGACTCCAAAATAGTTTTTTTTTTTTTTTATAATTATTTCAACTTACTATATGTTGCCTCCATTTAATCTTCCTCTATAATCCTGTAGATGGTGCGCTCCGTTGTGGTAGGAATAAGCTAATTATTTGCTATGGTTGTTTAGAAATGTAAAATAAAAAATATTATTTATAAAATTCTGATACTAACAGAATCGCAATCAAATCGAATCGGCATCTAGCTATCGTGATGATATTTTTATCGGCTGGTCCCTGGTGATTCCCATCTCTAGTGTGCATATAATCATCTAATTAAATTATTACTTACAGCATTTAACACAGTAATAATAATTACTATTACAGTTTTCAAGCACTTATTGTTGGTGGTGTTAAATATATTAAATCGCTGATTTAAATTAATATATAAAAGAGTAAAATTTAAGACATTTTAAATATCTTTATCATCGCTGGTTTTTAAAACTCAGCATAAAAACTCACATATAAATAAACAACAACATACTCGACTGATAAATGATTCACTCCGATTCCAGTTTTTGATTCTGATTTTAATTTAAAGCATCTGATCCTGACTCTGATTCCAGTTCTGATTTCGGACCACATGATCCTGATTTTGGTTCCAACTTTAATTCGGATGATCTACACTAAGATCTTTTTATAGAGTAAAAATTTCACACGTTTTTCCTAAATGACAGTTATTACGTTGACAACCAGAAATCAATTAATCAATAATTATTAATGGTAAAATACAATAAAAAATGGTATAAGTACAATCCCAACAAATTAGTTATTTGAGACAAATTCAACAAAGTTATAATTAAATAAACAAATAATAATAATAACATCACCGCTGTAATGGTTCGTAGTCCATAATAAAAATCTGTTTTCTTTCGACTCTCTCCTGGCGGTTTGGCCCTCATGTGAACCATGGATGAATTGCAACATTTCCTCATCATAGTTTTTACTAAGAAATGAAGGCCAAATATAACCATGTACAGCAAAAGTAAAACTGCATTTGGGCCTGTTTTCCGCATGCGCACAAATTACATTTTTGCTTGCTCAGACTCTCACGTGTTCTCTGCAATCTGTTCTCGTTCGACATTGAGGCCGCTCATTAACACAACGTCCAGTATTATTACTCCTTCATCGTCGAAATTCTATGTGGCCCTCGTGTACTGTACAAGTTAATAGATATGCGAGATACAGAGAATTATTATGCAAAACAAATAACCTGTTAATAGATCTTAAGAATATAATCGTTTTAAATTTGTAGGAACTGGATAACATTCTTAATCTCTTATTAAAGTGTGTTATGACTGTACTGGTCATAGTATCACTATTATTATTATTACTACTATTAATAGTACAGTAGATTCATATTACTTTCGATGATTTTCAGCCTAAAACCACTGAGATATCAGATTATTTTTAACATCACTGTTGTTTTGTGTCTCCTCAGGTTTGAGAGCCGAACGAGCGTCCGATCGCTCAGCAGGACAGAGGAGAGAAACTCGGAATTTCAGGACTGTGAAGCGTGTGTGCGCGCGTAAGAACAGGAAATTAAACTCTTCAGAACGATCGTGCCTGACAAGTCTGGCTTCTGCGTGTCTGGCCTTCAGTTCTTTCCTGGGTTTTCCCTTCTTCTCAGCACTCTTCCTAGGGTTTTACGTTTTGTTTTGTTCCTCTGTCGTATCGACCGCGCTGTTGTTCAGAACCACAGACAGGAGAAAAGACAACATGTTGCACTTTGTACTCATCACCTCTGCACTCCTCACAAGCTTACAGTGTCTGCAGATGATGACGGTCCAGATTCCAGGATGTTCTGGAATGTTCTTTAGGATGTCGAGGAGTATTGAAAGATGTACTGTGAAAGAAGTAATGTGAACACTCAATCCAGTGTGGTTGAGCAACAACTTCCTGGTTTACAAACTCCGTTTTGTGCCTTATTTAATTTTTATTTTTATTTGAATCTGATGTTCTGAACCGAATCTTCCATCACTTTGCGCACTTGCATGCAAAAAAAACAAAGGAGGGAAAAAAAGGGAGCCAGATTTCAATATTTAAGGACATTTATATTTTTATTTTGTTAATTTTTTTTTCATATGGATCAGAATTTGCATTCTGTAAAATATGCCTGTGGTAATTATACGTTCATTATCCAGGAAATTAATCCAAGTTCTCTAATTTAATTCAGTTTTGTTTGGCAGACACCATGCCACAATCTGTTTGTAAATTCTTCAACTAAAGAGTAAAGTGTGTTATGACACGGGGAAATAAATCTGGAGCGAGATGAGGAGGTGTCCACATACTTTTGGCCATATAGTGTATTAACTTGTGAGCTGTATGATGTGAAAAGGGAACAAACTGACCACAACTTGAGGGAATCTGGTTTATTGTATGTTGCTTACAGTTCAAATACTACGTGAACTCCCCTGAAACACGCCAGACACCCTGCCAGTTAAACGGTTATTTTCTGTTCATCATTTCTGAGCTCATGTATATTCAGAGCGCGGTGTTCCTACAAGATTTGCTTTTCAGCTTGTGTATATTTATCTGGTTTACTTGTTCGATGGTTCTACCTCATTTTTGTTTGTTTTATCGATATACAGTTTCATTTCTCTCTTAATGGTTGTTAAAGAATTTGGGCACTAAAGGCATTTCAGTACAATCATATAAAGTGCCGTTTGTTATGTTTTGACAAAAATGTACGAGGACTTGAATCGGACCCGGGTTTAGGAGCGGTGTCCTAATTTCCATGATCGCAATTGTACAATTCTCAGTTTTTCCAGATTTCAACATATCCGTATTACGTTGCTCTCTCATCTCTGATGAAATGAATTATGCAAAAGAATGTCAAACCTTTCCTTTAATCGTCCCTTTAAATGGTTGGTGTCTGAGAAGAAAAGGCTTTATGATATATTTCAGGTGGAAAACACTCTTCAGTCAAACATGTGGATGGAGCGGGAATATGTAAAGAAGAGAAAATGCTCAGGGGAATGCTGGGAAATAATCAAGATTAGAGATTGTCTTGCAATAGCTTTATTGCGCTGTATTAGTTTAGCTTGTTCGAGTTAGTACAGGTGTTAATGTTGTTGTTAATTAAACAAACAAATAAATGACATCGCACAGGACCTGGATGATTTCTAGGGCTAGAAAAAAGATTTAGCCAAAGCTGATGATTGAACTTTTTTCTCGACACACACTGCTCTTCCTGAAGAAAGGTCCACTCCAGATCACGGTTACGGGGATGTCCTCGTGTCTTTCATCCGATGCGCAGAATACCTCAACCCGCTGTAACGTCATGTTTTCTGTAGGCCAAGATTAAAATTCCTCACATGAAATGTTTGCAGGTCAAACACAATCAACTGTCAGAGATACTTAGCGGGAAAAAAGGACCAGGTGGAAAATTTTCCGCACATTTCATTACAACTGCTGTGAACAGAGAACTTACACTTCACTTGCAGATATTTCTTTCTGTTCATGAAATAAAGATTTTACTTTATTGAGACTTTCAGTAGACTCAGTGTAAGAGGACTTTCTAGCAATGCTATTAAACACTTCAGTTTTTTTGTTGTTGAGTATTTGTACTCAATTATCATGTACTGTTTTTTTCTAAATAAATAAACAGTTAAGTAAAACTGGTACTTTTGTTTTAATTCTTGAATTCATACCTCTATTTTTTATTGCATCAACCACCTCTTTAAATTAACAATTTACCTATGCTAAAAGTTCACTTAAAAATTTTTATAATTTTTTCCCCATGTATTTCATTATTTAATGTTTGTTATATATCACCGGTTGTGAGACACTGAACAACTTTTTAAGCTTAGTTTCTCAGTGGTGTGTGAACGTTTGCCCTTGATGCTATGTGGACTATCAATATGCTAATATGCTATTATCAAGATTAAACACATTTAGGTTTAAAAATTAAAATAAATTTGGACAACAAACAAAAAAAAACATTTAAATCACAGTAATAATAATAATAAATGGTACAATATGATCATTAAAAAAAAAAATTATTAATCATTTGTATTAAAACCAAACTAGCAAATGAAAACGACAAATCTTTTTTTCATTTAATCATTCATTTATTGTCGGGTCTATAAATATTTGAACAGAGAAAATTTTTG
>JAQMYG010000015.1:24430400-24456512 GCA_030014215.1 Clariallabes teugelsi
TAATTGATTATGGTTAATTGAACATGCATGGAAAACATTGTTTAAACCCTTTACAATGAAGATCTGTAAAGTTATTTTTTGGATTTTTACAACATTATTGTTGAAATAGACAGTCCTGAAAAAGGGGCGTTTCTTTTTTTGCTGAGTATATATATATATTTTTCAAATTCAGATTTGGAGTCATTATGGCGAGACTTGTACTGCTACATAAAATAATTGTAACACTAGTTTTGTGTTACACATTTTTAAACAAATACTAAGTAAACAAAAGCAAAAACAAATATGTAAATACATTATATATATACATACATATACAGTATATATACATACACTATATACAGTACTGTACAAAAGTCTTGACCCCCCATACCCCCCCCCCCAACCCCATTGCTTCATATTTTACTTTCAAAGCTCCAGATGTTTCTTGTCTTTTTAATGTAGTCTTGAGCAACAGTTCTCCAGGCTTCCTGAATGACTCTCATTTTTGTCTCTCATTTTCAGTCCAGTCCCTGTACCTGAGCAGTTTCAAGGGAATGTTTTGGTTTGTTAAGCCACACAGTGACTTATGAATCATCCAAGCATAAAAAAAATCTAGCTTAAGGTTATGAACCAGTGAGAAACAGGTGCAGATGTGCACAGATGATCAGGAGGTGATTAGTTTACTGTTGATGCTGAACAGTGGTCGGAACAGATGAGAGGGGAAATGAGGTCGCTGCTGAGGTCGTTACATAAACAACTTATATTTAAACTGTATCTTTAGGAACTTTGTAACCAGTCGAAGTAAAACATTTGTTCCCATATCTTTAATTTATTCAACATAATTTAATTTAATTGTTAAACTGTAAAAAAATTTCTTTTTTTGTATGTTTATAATTATTTTTGAAATTTACAAATATACAAGTTTGATCCCAATAGTAAAATTGAAAGAAGTGTAAAATTGAACATGATTGCTTTGACCATGAGGTTGCATGTTGTATGTAGAATGTAGGGCGCTGATGAGAGTCAGTCCACTGTGTTGCTGAACCCTTCAGCACTTTCACACTTGTAGGAGGCTTCATGCTAAGCCCATCATCCCTCATACACCCCCCCCCCTCCCCCCATGTTACACATCAGCCCCGTGGCTCAATCCTAACCATCTTCATCACCTTTCCCACCCACCTCTCCTCTCCTTTGTTCTCCTCTCTGCTCCAAACAGACCTGGGGCATCTCTTCGTCTCTTCTTTTCTCCATCTCTCCGAGCCATGACTCTGACTTGGTTTTAAGCTCGTGGGAGGATTAGTTGCTGATTTCAAGGTGACGCTGTTGTTGTGAACAAAAACAAAAAAAAAACCCTCTCCAAGCAAATAAAGTCGTGATGCCTTGACTGTAGACTTACCTCACATGACCATCTGAGGACCTGAGCACGATTCGTCCCTGAGCATGAAAGCAAGAGTGCAACACCGCCCCCTAGATGTGTAAAGGCTTACATCAAGACAGACCGTGAGTTTTATACGCTGAGAGAGTTGCTGTCAAGATTACAGGATTCATTTTCTTTTCTTTTAGACATCTAATATCTCTTTTATGGATTGTCATTACTGTCTATCACACTGTCTGAACATTTAAATAATAAAAATATTGCATTTTTACAACATGAAGAATCTTGTCTCTGGTTCGATCCTGAGTTCCTGTGTCTCCTCCATGTCCATGTACAGTAGCTGTCCTTTGTGTTGTCTGGTTTCCGCCAACATCCCTAAAATATGCACTACTTCTTCTTCTAGACGTGAACATGTGCACAATGACGTCCTGCAGTGAACACACATCTCATTCAGGATGTATTCCTGACTCACACATTTCAAGTGCTCCTGGAATTCACCTCGACCATGACCAGGATAAAGCTTTTACCGGAAGTGAGACAGAGTCCTTTATTGGAGATTTAAATACATAAATGTTTCATTTAATGGCATCCAAATGCCGTTATTGTGAGCAGAAGGTCGTCAGTTCTAAACCTGAGAGCCAATTTGAATGAAAGCTCTGTTTTTGCATTGGAATTTTGCCACATTTTTGATTAAAAAAATGTCTCCTGAATCTTAGACGAAGCTCTCAGCCAGAAAGCCATTCCAGAAACACGATTTCTCACATTTCCATTGTTCCAATGCAATCAAATTCTCACACCACATTTTAAACAATAATGTTTATTTAGTTTCAATCGCCTCTTCCAATATTTCAGATTCTCGTACCATCCACGACCACCAGCAGCATTTCATCCACACCTCCAGTGTTTTCTTTCTCCGTCCCACAAGAGCTATACGTTTTCCACCCTCTGCTGCAGAATTAAGCCCTTGGTATGTTTACGACCCCGGATTAGCGTATTTCTCCATGCGGAAATGCACTGCAGTCATCTTTACGACTGAGTAAAGATGTTTTATCTGTTCATACTGCAGTCTGATCCGTCCTGTGTGCTGACTTTACACCGAGGTGCTGTTTCTTCCAAGTATGCTGCCTGATGGAGTTTTCTTTTTCTTTTTCTTTTTTTCTTTTCTTCTGGCCTTGAGCACAGGAGGATTAATCATCTTGGAAGAATCTTTTGTATTGAGCAAATTTATTTATTTCATTAATAAAATGATTATTATTTTTTCAGAAGAAAATATTCATGCTTCATGTGCAGTTCGGTTTTACTGCCTTCTTGTACTGTACAATCAGGCTTTGTTTTTTGTGCAAAAAAAATGTCAAAATGAAGAAATCAACATTTTACATGAAGTTTACATTTAAGCATCTTTTACACAAATGAATAACTATCAAAGCAGAATATTTTAAAAGTATTTGAGGGAATGGTATTTTATTTTAGAAGACATTATTTTGAAATTGTGTCTTATGTAGCTTAATTGCTTATGGCTATTTACAGCATCTGCTAATTAAGTTGGACTTATTTCTGAGAATTCTTATTCATTAGTCCAAAATAATAAAATTGTATAAAACATATCCTAAAGTCTAATAGAAACCCATTACCTTTCAGTTTTTTCTGCTTTGATTCTTTTGTCAGCATGTTTTTTTAATTTTATAATTTTTTCCCCCCAGCACCATCAGCTGTTGGGGGTTAATAAATAAATAAATAAATAAATAAAACATAGACACAAGTACAGGAACTTTAAACTTTAACACTTTTTAATTGTCATTTTAATATTTGAAGGATGCACCCAAGTCATGGCAAAGGATCTGAATGTGTGAATGTGTGGGCGACACAGAGAGTCAGAGAGGGTTGAGGGGCCATAATAATAAGAAAAAAAGATTACGACTGATGAGTCGCACAACTACGAGGCCGGGAGATCTTAATTAACGCAAGGCAGGATCCACTGTGCGTCATTAAATCCTGGGGGATGAAGGGAAATGACATCTAATGCACGGATCATGAAGTTTCTATTCTAGATCGTTTCGATTTCAGTAACTACATTCTATAAAACAACTGTTTTTTTTTTTCTGATTATTTTGACAGATGCATTAACATGTCAGCTGTCAGCCTGCTGTACTGTATATTACTGTTAGTAGATCATTGGATTTCCTGAACTGAAGCTATTAACCTTTACACCAAGGTGCTGATTGTCCAGAAGGTGTTGATTCATGTTCTATAACAGCCGCTCTGACACACAGTAAAATCTCCAGTTCATTTAACATTTTCAACTGGACTCACATAAACATTACCGGGTGCTCAATTCAATATTATAAGATTTAATTCAACACTTTGGTTGAAGCAGGTTTATTTATTTATACATTATGTTTTCTTTATTAACAGCTCATTCCCAAAATACAATATAGTCACAATAGAGGTGCATCTCAATAAATTAGAATATCATCCAAAAGTTGATTTATTTTCGGAATTCAATTCAAAAATGAAACTCATATATTATATACAGTAGATTCACTACACACAGACTGATATATTTCAAGTGTTTATTTCTTTCAATTTTGATGATTATGGCTTACAGCTAATGAAAACCCGAAATTCAGGATCTCAGAAAATTAGAATATTGTGAAAAACTTAAATATTGGAGACTCATGGTGTCTCACTCTAATCAGCTAATTAACTCAAAACACCTGCAAAGGTTTCCTGAGCCTTTAAATGTTCTCTCAGTCTGGTTCAGTGGGCCGCAAAAGGTCACTGCTAAAGAAGCTGACTGTTCACAGAGTGCTGTATCCAAGCACATTAATGGAAAAGTTGAATGGAAGGAAAAAATGTGGTAGAAAAAGGTGCACAAGCAACTGGGATAACCGCAGCCTTAAATGGATTGTGAAACATAGCAAATTGTGAAACATTCTCTTTTCAGATGAAAAGTACATTTTCAGTCAGTGGTGCTTTGGGGAGTCCTGTCATCTGCTGCTGTTGGTCCACGGTGTTTTATCAGGTCCAAGGTCAGCGCAGCCATCTACAGGTACCAGGAAGTTTTAGAGCACTTCATGTTTCCCTCTGCTGACCAGCTTTAGAGATGCTGATTTCATTTTCCAGCAGGACATGGCACCTGCACACACTGTCCAAAGTACTAATACCTGGTTTAAGGACCACGGTGTCCATGTGCTTGATGGACCAGCAAACTCACCCAACAGACTGATCGCCTCCATGCCACACCGCATTGCTGCAGTAATTCATGCAAAGTGAGCTCCGACCAAGTATTGAGAGCTGTACATGTTCATACTTTTCAGTAGTCCAACATTTCTGTGTTAAAAATCTTTTAATTTTTGAATCTGTCTTATTTCTATTCTAATTTTCTGAGATACTGAAAGATATTAAAGAAAATAAACACGTGAAATACAGTAGATCAGTCTGTGCGTAATGAATCTGTATAATATATGAGTTTTACTTTTTGAATTGAATTACTGAAATAAATCAACTTTTTGATGATATTCTAATTGATCGAGATGCACCAGTAGATTTAAAAAGTGTGTTAAGGAAAGTCAGAACCAGAACTTCAGTGATTCTGGAGAACGATTGTTGATATTTTGATATATTTTGATTGTTGATATCCATCCTGTGTGCTGACTTTACACCGAGTAGTGTGTGTGAACTGCAGTCCACACACACTACGGGTAATTTGGGAACACCAATTAGCCTAATCAGCATGTAAAACTGGAGTATCCGCAAGAAAACCAACAGGCATGGGTAGAACATGCAAACTCTATGCACACAGACCCGAGGCGGGAATCAAACCCAGATCCTGGAGGTGCGAGGCCTCAGTGCTAACCACTACATTACATTTTTTATCTCTTCCTATTTCTGTCTGTCACAGGTTTCTCTGCCATTTAAACACAAACTGATCTTTTTTTTGTCTACTTTATCTGTAATCCATTATTGTATTAATTAGTTTAGTTATATGCTAAATTAATTATCCAAATATACTCTCTTTTCCTGCACCAGAACTGATAATGACGCCACGTCCACAGCGCGAGTCCTCGGGATGAATCCTGATCTATGATTCTCGTTGGGGCGAGCTCTCCCTCTGTGAGATTGCCTCGGATCTGTCCGACTGCTTTCTAAATGCCAGAACATCAGTCGTGTGTGTATCCTGAGACTCCAGCACACCCACGCACCGCAACACAACAACCCGAGGTGTCAAAACACTCAGCGCTTATAAAACAATGAAGAATTATGATGGAGAACTTAAAAACCCATCCAGCACCTACGAGTTCTGAGTTTAGATTGGAAGCTGCTGTGTGAAATGTACATAAAGGAATAGTGTAGCCTTATTCAGAGCTGGGTTACTCACATGCTTGACTGAATTTCTACAGAAAGTTAACATGGTTTACATGTTAAAACATGCCTAAGTGCTCATCTCCTGCATTTACAGCTCACTTTAATGGCGCAACAAATGATTTTGTTTAGCTACTTACTAGTACAAATGACCTAGAAAAATTCATACAACATGCTAAAAAAAATTGTCTTAAGCCCTGGTCTTTAAGACCATAAGTCCTGTTTGTGTTTACATGGCATTCATTTTAGTTTTACAGAATTTTCCCCACCTCTCATCTACTTCATCCACATTTCCATCCTAAATGCCTGAAATTTCACCTCTTTACAATGTTTATAATCTCGTTTCATACCACCAGGGTTGGGTGCTTAATTCTCGCCTCTGGTCCTGTGTCTGTGGAGTTTGCATGTTCTCTCTGTAATTGTTGGGTTTCCTCCGGGTACTCCGGTTTCCTTCCACAGTCCAAGTGCTGTAGGCTGACTGGCAGTCCAGATTGCCATAGTGTATGAATGGGTGTGTGTTTGTGACCCAAGGTGGGTTATGGTCCATCCTGCCTTGTGCTAGGGATAGGCTCCAAGTTCCCTGTGCACTTTAAAGTGCAACGGATGTTACAACTCTCACTCACTCTCACTCATCTTCTATACCACTTTATCCTGTATTCACGGTCCGGGAGGCTTAGGGCAGAAGGTGGGGTACACCTGGACAGGGTGCCAATCCATCGCACACTACAGGCAATTTGGGAACGTCAATCAACCTAACCTGCATAATCTTTGGACTGTGGGAGGAAACCGGAGTACCTGGAGGAAATCCACCAAGCACAGGGAGAACATGCAAACTCCATGCACACAGAGACGGGAATCGAGCCTGGCCGGGAATCGAACCCGGACCCTGGAGGTGCAAGGCGACAGTGCTGCCTGGATGTTACACTTGTCCTTGCTAATGCTAACTCTACTTGGCAGAATAACCCATTGGCAGAAGGTTACAAAGTACATTTACAGTGTTACTGTCTGTACATATTTCACACATCTGTACTCAACTTTAATAGTCTTATTTTACTTCACTACATCCAACAAGAAATATCTGTACTTTATACTTCACTACATTTCTGCATGGCGTTGTGTTACCTAACCACAGTGGTGTGTTGTATTTGAAGCAGGAATTTTGCCACCTTCTGACTATTACGTGTAATTGTCGTGACTTGCCTTTACAACGAGACGTTCCTAAAAATGCAACAGAAGTGGAGCTGGATGCAGACCGCAACAAAAACAGCACATTTACAATCAGAAAGCATATAAATAGCGAAAGGGTTTTATTACTATGAAAAAGGCTACTGTGTCACATCAAGTCACATCATTTTGATAAATAAGTACATTTGAAGGTGAGTAATTCTGTACTTTTACTCAAAAAGACAAGTAAATGAAGATCTTATATTTTTCCTCGAGTACAATTTGCTGAAGCATTTATTCGTGCACACACTTTTCTGGTATTGACTTCTCCCTCATCTAGCCCAGTCTAGTGACTGCTTTATTTAATAAAAACTTGAATTTGCATTCTAACTCTGTAGCTGCCTGAAAGCTAGGTTTTGCATTTGCTTTAACTGCTTTCCTGATTCTCATATATATATATATATATGTATATATATTTCCCACTTTATTGTCATTGTTCTCTTATCATAGCAAATAATACAAAGTCTAAAGTTCAAGTGATGCCAGTAATCCAACTGATATTCTCATTTGTGTGGCTGAGACGTAGGCTCAAGAGAATAGCCGGGAAACAGTGACATTTCCATCGGGTGTGTAGTCAAACTAAATGCTAATTAGCCTTGTAGGACCGGCTTAACACTGCCATAATTTGACAAGAGGGCATCTTACTCTCGCTCTGGGTTTTCAGCTCAAGTGTTTATCAGCTCACAGTTCTTTATTTCTATATTTTGGACTGAATAGGGACGGTGATTTGGCTTTTGCTTAAGGGCCAACTTTAATCAGATCAGAGACAAAAAAAAAGGTCAGCATATTATTATCCTTTTTTTTCGGAGAGCTCTGGCTAAGTTAGGGAGGTTTGCTTACTAAATCATACGTATATAATATTGATTTCATATGATGTAAAACAAAGGTTAGCTAAGATTCTTTTGTCCCAAATGTATGTGATTATTTGTGAAACTGGTTAGACGTAGCATCCAGAGTTTCAGCTAGATGAATTATAGTTTGACTTGACGTGACTTTGACCGTGGGCTAAGCTTTACTCGAGCGAGTCACCATCAATACGCCTCTGCACCTTTGATGCTTGATGCAACTCTGTCTATTTTTACTTAGTTTGACCTTTAACTACTAATTCATCAAATTATCACTTGTTCAACATCTGTGAGATATTAGTTGGAAACAATAATAACATTAGCAGTGCCATGTTCAAGGTATAGGTTTAATTGAATTCATGACGGATGCTTGTGTTTTCATGAGGAACATTACATTTTCCAAAATTTCCTCTTTTACCATTTGTAGTAGGCGTTGTTTGTTTAATGTCTGTACAGTTCTACCCATGGTAATTAACAAAGAATTAGCTCTAATTTCATTTTAAAGCTTCAAGTGGAAACAAGCAAGCAAGCCCGATCATTTGAATTTGATTTAAAAAAACAAGACACGTATTATGATCGCTTCCCGTTCAAAGCTAACAATGTTACTGCCTTTCTCAGTCAGAGTCAGCTATTAAAGAGATACGGAAACTCTTCGATGCGTTCAGGTCAGGTTTAGGTTTTAAAATGAAAACATGACTTCCTCATGTGCCGGCCAGGTGAATAATGAAAGGAATATGTATGTGGACACGTTTTTGTTGTTGTTGTTGTTATTTAATATCCATTTTGTCAAGAGATCCACTTCAAATGTAAGGCTACAGATAGGCTAACGTCTTTTTGACTTTGCATTCATGAACGTGAACAAAATATGCATAAGAATAAACAAAGACATTTTACACTAATAGTGAACGGCTTGCAAACATTGGAAGTACTTTATTGTTCATCCTGTATGATAAACTTCGCCCACCATTACTTTGTTGATTGGAAAATTTTAATTGCATTACATTATTATGTGTTCTGGGAAAAACTGGGGAAATGAAGATGTGTCTTAAACATTCACTTAAAGACACGTCACCTACTTGTACATTAGTAATTACTTTAACTGTTCTGCGTAGACATTAGTTTGCATTTCTGTCAATTAGGTAGGGTTGAGATGAATGGAAATGTTTCAACATCTTATTTCTCTGTGTGTGGGTGTGAGTGGTTAGGACTGTCTCCTTGAACCTCCAGGTTCTAGGTTCAATTCCCACATTAGGTCTGTGTGCATAGAGTTTGCATGTTCTCCCCATGTTTCGTAGGTTTCCTCCCAAAGACATGCAGATTAGGCTATGGGCAATTCTCAAATTGCCCATATTGCGTAAATGAGTGCTTAAGTGTGTATGTATGTGTGTGTGTGCCCTGCAATGGATTGGCACCCTGTCCAGGGTGTACCCCACCTCATGCCCCCCGGGACCCTGAACACAGGATAAAGTGGTATAGGCGGTGTGTGAGTGTGTGTGCTCACGTCGTCATATCTCATCCATATCTGAAACTACCCCAATCTTCACTTGAAGGAGTCTTACAGAATGTGAACCATTATTAAGGTTCTGTCGCCCCCTGCTGGATGCACTTCAAAATACAATATCAAATGTATGGCCCTGTTCAGAGAAATGTATTGCAAGTACTGTATTTATTATTTAAGCTTTTATTACAGTGTAGTAAACAAAAAACAGAACATCTTTGTACATGTTCAAGTAATATTTTATGCTGAGTGTATAAAATGAAATAAAATAAATGACTTAGGGTTAGAATAACTTGTTTATCAGTGAAGTAATTCAAATGTTTAGTGATTTGATACAATGTCATAAGATGAAAAACAAATCAAAAGAACTACACACCTGCAGTTAATTACAGACAGTACTTCCAAATTTTGTGTTGCCTATGACACTTTCATTCAGCTCCAGTTTGAAATATATTTTCTCCAAGGACTCCCAGGAACTAATTTCTATTTTTGAGCCTGCGTGTCATGACAAATCAGTGCATTACAGTAAAACAACACTATTTCCTCACAATCGATGAGCTTTAACATACAGTGCAAACTGTATACAAACAACATATTTCTTTAAACTCATTACAAAAGCAACATATAACTTTAAATTCATCAAGTCATACAAAGTCTTAATTCGAACATTTTGCTATTGACTTTAGATTAATTCATCTAAACTGTATTCATTAAAATGTGAGCCCGTGTACTTTCTTCTAGGAAAGTAGGCTTTTATTCTGTACAAACTATTTTAAAGACAGTATAAATATGTATCAACCACTAATGTTAATATTACAGTTATGAAGGAATGCGGTAAATTCAGTTCAAGCAGCTGGAGTTTAAAATGTAAAACAAAGGAACTTCAAGCTAATCGTGATGTTTTGGACCATTTTGTAACATGGTTGGACAACTCAGATCTGAATTTAATAAACTCCTATTGGTTATTCTTTCAAACATTTTAGTGAAAATAAATAGTGAGAAGGAAAGCGTATAGAAACCTTAAGAGAATACTGTGCGCAACTGTCAAATCTACTGCGCCTTTAGCATGAGCTTTGGATTAAGTGACATTAACTGGCTAGCTCGCTAAGACTGCTTCAGATTATATACAGTAGATGTGTAAAACACTATTTTTGAAAACCTATTCAAACTAAACTATAAAGCTAAAGTTATATCTAGCTAGACAAAAGACAATACAGAAATGTGTGTATTTGTACTCCTTTGGATTCGTTTGTTCCCTCTCCATCTCTGTTAGCTATTAGCTCTGCATGCATTAGCACTTCTTTCCAGGTTTGAACCCAATAGCTCTGTCTGTACAGTATATTGTTATTTTTCTTCCATTTAAAATCTATTAAAGGATTGTAAATGCTTTAGAATATTTTCTTGACAGATAATTATAATTATTTTACACATGACCCTTTCGGCACAAACAAATGCAATGCTAGATGCTACGCGTGTTTTGCTATATACAAACTGAAACAGCTCTAAAACAGATGCTAATATCTGAAAAGAGAGCGGTCAGTTGTAGAGGTAATGAATCAAGGCAACAGGAGCTTCTCAAAATGTCATCCATGATTCATGGAAATTTCCTGGAAATAACCTCAAAATCATTCAGAATATAAGAGAAGTCATCAGAGCAGACAGTAGTAGTGTAGCCACTGAGAGTTTTGTAAACCCCGCCGAACCCGCAGGGTCTGTCCGAGACGTGTCTGTTGTCCTCGGGTTCATGATGGACTTCTTTGTTGAACTTTCTATTTGAGCTGCAGGAAAGATAGACATGCTTTTGAGACTGTACCTCCCAGGAAGGTTACATGTTACATCTAACATTATTATGTCTGGGGTGTTCAAGTCAAACCGGGACTTTTGATTGTGATCAGAATAACAAAACAAAGTGTAAAACCTCACTTTATTTCTCTATATCATCCCCATCTACTGTACACTAATGCATTTATCACTTCATGTCACTAGAATCTTTCTTCTAACCTTCTACCACAATGTACTGTATAAGTACTTTAGGCGTGTAGTTTTACCCTTTTATTGTCCTGTGTTCTGCCATTTTGTGCTCTATGAATTACTGGAGTCTACTAATCAACATGAATATGACATTTTAGGCTGTTGAATATGTGTTCCGATTTAATTGCGTGTTAATTATTATGTGTGTAGTATATTGCATATTTAACTGTCAAGGTTAAAAGGTTAATAGGTTAGACATCATTATATGCTATGAAGCCCTTCATCATGCTTATTTGCTTGTGCTTTTATACCCATTTTCATACCATGTGACTTTTACATACTGTATAGAGAGCTGCTTATCCTATTTTTTATCTCTGCTCACTCTTATCTCTACTTTATATCTCTTATGGTACTTAAACTAATTCCTTTCAATGTGAATACTTCTACTTCTATGGCTCTGGCAGATGGTCCTAACAGCCCTACCTATTTCTCTTCATCCTGTCAGCCTTAATCCCACCTCATCTGGGATTATCATAACAATTCTGACGAGTGATTGAATAATTATACCGTGTATGCTCTCTAAAAAGGGGAAGTTAGTTCATCTGTGAACTTTTCTCCTGTTTTGTGCAGGAAGTTCTGATCAGATGATTTGGTCTTTGAACCTTGATCTTACTCATTGTCTGGATTAAATTCCTCTTTCAGTCAGCCCTATGTCTCAACTTACTTCCCTAACGACACTTCGGTCCTAAGGGCTTAACCTTACACTCTTTGCATGTTGATTTGATTGAGGTTCTTATACGTATGATATATAATTGGTTTGATTAATATACAGTATGCACCAAAATATACAGTACTGAAATGAGAAGATGAACAGTATAAGCTTGTTGTCATCTTTGAGTGTATTTCTTCTGAAATAAATGAACATACACACTATTAGAATGTTGATTTACCACAATTTGCATGATGTAAGTGTTGGAAGTGTGTGTGCACTGTCTCGCTGTATACTCGCGGTGAATCAACATGAACCGTACTTATGGGCCAAACTTTGTGTGATGATGGTAGAATAATTATAAAGGTCTTGACTAAAACAACATGCATGAGGAATCACAAAGGAGTTTTCATTTCCTGCAATGGAAAAGTACTTTAACTAGTTACTTTTATCAGAAAGTAACGCTGTAATGTAACTGATTACTTTTTAATCACAGTAATTTTGGAATTTAATCAGTTACTTTAAAAAGTAATGTCCCCCAACAGTGCTGCCGGACTTGTTAAATCATGAAATCATTTAAATAGAACCAGTCTGACAAAATGAAGTACACTAAAAGAGCTAAAAAAAAAAAAAAGTCATGATCTAAAGAAATTCAAGAACAGACAAGAAACAAAGTAATTGTCATGTATCATTCTGGAATGGGTTACAAAGCCATCTCTAAGGCTTTGGGACTCCAACGAACCACAGTGAGAGCCATTATCCACAAATGGAGAAAACTTTGGACAGTGGTGAACCTTTTCAGGAGTGGCCAGCCTACCAAAGTTACTCCAAGAGCACAACATCTCATAAAAGATCCCAGAACAGCATCTAAAGAACTGCAGGCCTCACTTGCCTCAGTTAAGGTCAGTGCTCATGATTCAACCATAACAAAGAGACTGGGGGCAAAAATGGCATCCATGGGAGAGTTCCAAGACGAAAGCCACTGCTGACCAAAAAGGCTTGTCTTATATTTGCCAAAAAACATCTTGATTATCCTCAAGTCTTTTGGGAAAATATTCTGTGGACTGATGCGATAAACATTGAATGTTTTGGAAGGTGTGCATCCGTTACATCTGCTGTAAAGCTAATAATGTTTCATAAAAAGAACATCATATCAACAAACATGGTGGTGATAGTGTGATGGTCTGGGGCTTTGAGGCTTCAGGACCTGAACGACTTGCCATAATTGATGGAACCATAAATTCTATGCTTTACCAGAAAATCCTATGGGAGAATGTCCAACCATCTTGGGTTATGCAGCAGGACAATGATCTGAAACACACCAGCATGTCCACCTCTAAATGGCTTACAAAAACCCTAAATGAATGTTTTGGAGTGGTCTAGTCAAAGTCCGGACAATTAAGATCCTTATAGTAAACAGGCCGTCCATGCTCGAAAACCCAATTTGGCTGAATTAAAACAATTCTGCAAAGAAGAGTGAGCCAAAATTCCTCCTCAGTGCCAGTTATCATAAATCATGGTTGGAGTTGATGCCACCAAGGGTGGCACAGCCTGTTATTAGATTTAGGGTCAATTATTTTTTCATATGGGGCCAGGCAGGACAACCTTTTTTCCCTTAGTAAATGAAATAATCCTTTGTGTAATATAAAACCTTTTTTGATGATCTGAGTCATTTACGTGTGACGAATATGCACAAAAAATCAGGAAGGGGCAAATACTTTTTTTTATGTATGCACTGTATACACCACCGATAGAAATGCATGATACACTTATGATCCAGATATAAATCTTTTACCTTCTAGTAAATCTATCAAGCTAGTGCATTCATTCACAAACGATTGCCATTTACTCTTAGTCAAATGTTCAAAGGACTTCTTGCTACAATGCTTATGTTATTTATACTTTTTTAACTTTAAAGCATGTTTAAAGCATGTTCATACAGAATTGCATTTACTACCAAGAAATTTACATACAGAAAGAACATACAGTAAACAAGTTAGTAAATCATCTGATTTCCAGCTAGGTGGCGCTCTGCATAGCAGTCTTTCAGTAAGTATTTTTTTCTATCACACTACCCTGTTGTTTGTTTAAATTCCTACACAGCTGGAGTGGAATGTGGGCGGGAGGCATGTAATTGGGATTTTACAACCCTGGCAAAAAATTCCAGCATGTTAAGAGCCGCTGCAGGCTAAATATTTAGTCTAGACTACAACCACGTCGAATATACTTGTAATATACACCCTTATTCAAAAAAAATTTAAACATAGTTTATGAAAAAAAAAAATCTAAACAATATTGTGTTGTTAATAAAGAAGGAAACAAACTCAGCTGAGTGGATCTGATGTTTGACACGATGTTCCACTTTACTACATACATCCCCGATCTGACACGTGTTATGTTTAGGGTTTATTAAGCTTGTGGTTTATTACAGTTCACTTTGGCTAATGTAGCTACAAAAACCTTAAACCTGGATATGTAAAGAGAGTGACGCATCAGCGCTTTAGTCCTTTAATCTGTTCAGATCTCTTATGTCCCCTTTTCTACATTCTCTCAAACAGATCAGCTATCGAAATTCAAATTTCATGCAAACACCAGCATCAAGGTTATGGAATTTGTCACCTTGGAGATTATTAACTAGCCGAGTGGAGCTGCTGCCATCAGCACTTCTGGGTATTTAATCTTTATAAATTCTGTTTTGGACTTCTCCTACGTATGACGATAAACATCACTAGAAAATAACGAGTGCAAGAAATATATATTTTTTTTATTTAAACGAGCTAACAGAAAAATTTGACTGCTATCCATTTGGAATCACAGAAATTGTTTGTACTATTAAAACCATTTCTCGATTTCTCTCAAGTCTCATCATAACGTCATTTCTTACAAAAGTATTAAAAACACAGCAAAAGTTAAAAAAGTAGCATTAAAATCTCATATTCAATCAAATATTTCAATACCAACATTGGAGTGTTAATAGTAGATTAGTATTAAACTTATTGTAGTACAAAATAAGCATTTGGTAATAATCTTACCGCAGGCATTTTCTATACATTCAGACATCTCCTCTGGACATTTAGAGCATGGATCTCCTTCTCTATACGGTATTTTTCCTTCTATATACCTATAGAATTGAGACAAGAGATATTAATTTAACATTATACTGACTTTGTAGCTGATATAAAAAGTGAAAAAACACTAAAAATCCTTAGAAACGCTACGTGTGTGTGTGTGTGTGTGAAGCATCTCCAAAAATTTTTAATATCATTGACTTAGTTTTTATGTCTAGATTCATTACATGTAAAATATTTGAAGCCTTTTTTCTTTTTAGTTCTGATTGGCATACAAATTATTGAAATCAAAAACACAGTATCTCAAAATATTAGAATATTTACTTTCATGTTTGAGTACATTACTGTTCATACAGTCTACCAAATACTATGTATCTCTTGGTTGTCCAGAAGATGATTGTAGACCACCTACACAAGCTGGGTAAGGCATTGAAGGTGCTGCATCGAAGCATATTCATGAAAAGTGAAAGTAACGGAGATGTCCACAGCCTTAAGAAGACTGCCAACCCATTAAGTCAGCTGATGAAGATGAGCCATGTGGAGAATCTATGGGCTATTATCAACAGAAAGATGACAAACACCTGACCCAACCACACAGACAAGCTAGAGGCAGCTATCAAAGCAACTTAGTTGTTCAGTAATGACTCAGTAGTGCCACAGGCTGATCGAGGCTTGTATGAGAACGCATCATTTATTCACTCCAGATCAGGCTTTGTTTTTGTGAAATCAAAGGTCTAAAGTCCATGAAGAGATAAATTATCACTCTGACGGCATACAGGGAGATGCAGCTCGTAGGAGATGTTAAAGGAATTGTATGAATGTTCTGTGTCCTACCTGTCATTGCAGGAGACAGCAAGGGGGAAGGTTTTGCAAGAATTCTCCTTCCTGCTTGGCCTTATGGAGAAAATGAAATGCCTAGCAATATGCCGAATGGTGATGTTTTGATGAGGAACCAGTTTGTTGAGCAAATATGAGCATGTGCTGGATGGTGCCCTGCATCATGAGTTGAAACAGTCTGCTGCAACTTCCAGGGATGAGGAATGTGAGGGATTGTCAGGTGCATCTAATTCCTAATTAGTGACTGAGATGGGTGAGTTGAGGGAACTGTTGAAAGACCAGTTGCAGCTGCTGAATCAGAGTGTTGCCCTTTTGCAGAGTTCACATTGGTATAGCCTTTCACCTGTGGTGGCCCGATTATATGTAGACTTTTTTAGTGACCTGGTCATATTCCTAGGGACTATGAGAAGGCACAGGTTTTCTTTCATTCTCAGCCTTCTTTGTGTGCTCCCACATTGTGCGGTCAACATTCTTGTCCAGCTAGTGCTATCTTATTGAGGAGTCACAGTCCAGGTGGGGGTCTTACTGGCTCAGGAGTCACTTTAATGGTTATAGGGGGTACTTCTAAGCTGAAGACATTTGGCCCCCAAATAATTATGATCATGGTTGGAGTCACAGTGTTTTGTTATTAGATAAGGGTTCATCCTGTCTATGAGCCCTGTAATCGTACTCAATTGGATTGTAGCTTAGGATAGCTCTCTCTGTTTTTTTACCTTTGTAATTGTAATGTGGAACCTAGGGGATAAGGATAAGTTGGGTTTAATTCCAGATGGACACCAGGTCTATGGTCATGAACATTCCAGTCCTGTTTTGTAACTGTAAGTTCTTCTGGTCTGGCGTTGTAACGTTGCTGCTGCTCTTTTTAGCCCCTGGGATTAGCCTTAATGTCTAAATGTAAGTTGGTACAATCGTCAGGTCAACAATTCAAAAAGGGGGGTGGATTGTGGCGGTATAGTGCTACAATGTGTGTTGGTTTGTTAGGGTCTATACTGATTTCCTTGATGTCTGGGAACCAAGGGCAACGGATTATGGTTATTCTATAAAATGTGTGTAGTTTTCATTTCAGGCGTATGCTCATGCCGAGGGCTCATCTCATTTTCTCTTGGTCTGACTGGTATTGTCACAGGTCCTTCAAGTGCTTTCTGTTCTGCTTTTCCGGAATCAATTTAACCCATCATGAAGTGTGATTGGATGGAACAGTGTCTCTAGCCTCTTTGATATAATGAACCTGAGTATCCTTTGTGTGCTGCGTCAAGGTAATTAGTCGGACATCCTAATACAGGGTAAATTTTCATTGCCATACCTACTGTACATACTGTTAGTAACGCTTTGCTTTCTTATTGTCAACTTCCACATTGTGGAATAATATTGAAAAATTATGTTGTGTTTTAAATGAGCAATTGTTTCATTTTCATGGTTTAAAAAAGTTTTTTTTCCCTACAGAATTAAAATGTACAGTGCTTTAGTCCTGGTATGAGCAGAACTACTTCAGATTTAAAATAGAATGGTAAAGCATAGACGTACATTGGGGAATAGTTGCAGACCAGAATCATGGCATTCTTCTCATCATTCAGCGTCTCGCAGAAATGTGAGGCACAGCCAACCCTGCTGCTGTTCGCCCATACCATCTGGAACAGCCGCAAAGGACATAAAGTACAACACACCAGCAGACGCTTTAAAGCATAAAGACGTTTATTAAGTAATTGTACTTTTTAACTAGCATTTATTGCCTAGTTACCATGCTCTGGATAATAAAGCTTGAGTCATAAAGTACATAGTGGAGCAGTAATGTAATTCGTCACTCAACTACTTTTTTTTAACATCGTACTTTAGAAAAGTATTTACAATTTGGAAATAAATAATATTAATTCAAATATCATACTTTCTACTCCAGCTATTTATGCAAGATCAGTGAACAAATATTTTGAAAGTTGTAGCACAAAAAAAAGCTTTTTCATACCGTGAAATTCTACTTTTAGTGGAGTAATATTTTACTAATCTTTACTTTTACACAAGTGTATAATTTAAGAAATTTGTCCAACATGACAATAACAGTCTAATAAGAGCACTGGGCCTCGAAATTCACACTGGATTTACAGAAAGTGTCTGACTTTCTTTGTACTCGTATATGGTCAGTACATCTCACATTAATGCATATTTGGAGACTCCACAGACGTTTCTATTTAAATTCTAAATTCTATATCAATTTTTACACCAGTCTCCATATTTTCCATATTTGTACATCCATTATTGTCTATATTTTGTGCAGGTAAGTTTTTTAAATATATTTTTTAATATCCTATATTTTATATTTTGGTCTTCTTTTTTTCTGCAGCTAAGTTTTTCTATATTTTAATCTTATTCTATTCCATAATTTATTTCTTATTGATAATCTTGATTTTAAGGTCACGAGTGGTCGTATAAGCATTTCACTGCATATCATACGGTGTATGACTGTGTGTGACAAATAACATTTTAATTTGAATATACTGTACAGTATTGTAGGTTAACCATCATCAACTGCAAATTACCGGGCACTTTCGAGCCACAGCTGATTTATATTTAATCACATCAATAAAATGTTGACAAAGTGGAAAAGAACAAAATGGTGAAAAAAGTAAATAAAAAAAAAAAGTAATTCATGAGCTAATAGTGTCCTGAGGACTGTTCATGCATTAGAGTACCTTAATTTCAGTAGATCCATTAAACATATATTTACAGCTAAAAGAAATTTAGGAAACAAATGTTTTTCTGGACAGAATGGATTTTCACAGCACATATACAGACGTTATATAAATAGCATACGTACAGTATAATGCTCCTGTGAATGATTTGCAAATAATTTTCTTCATAGCCCCCTTGCTCAATGTTTTGGTTTTAGACTAAATCTGTAATTATTCCTAAATTCAAAAGAATTATTAAATTATATGTAGCTATTAAGAAATTCAGATGCACTCAGGACTCACTTTCCCACTTACCTGTGTGTAATGTCTGCACCTTTTGTTGCAGGTTTGGGTTGCATATTCATAATGTTTGTGTTCATCAAACCTGGCAATGAAAGACAACCATTGGACGACCAGATTGCACTGACATTGTTTTGGCAACATTATTTTGCAATTTGCATTATATTGAAAAGTGCAGTGAAATCTTAATAAGCTGTATCTTTATCCCTACCACTTAGCTATGGCTTCAGTGATGTTCAAATCACGTGTGGTGAAGAAGATGTTTTCTCCCAGTTTGTCCATCACGTCGATGTTGTAATCAAAAATGCACCGAGCAGCATAACTTTGAGCGATAGAACTTAGGGTATTATTCCATACCTACATGGCACCAAACACAGAAATCAAACATGAGGCATTATTATTGTTCCTGTTCTTAAACCTGATTGGTCAAGAGGTGTCAATTAATTTCCAATAACCATGGCTGACAATACAGCATCGGCTAATCACAGGTTTCTATGTGTAAATATGCTCATTTAGTTTTTTATAGAGAGTATGAGTACTCTCCGGTGTCAGCCAGTGTCTCCGCTGACTTTGGGCGTTACTGTAGTTCCGGTGAAAGAAGAGCATTAAATTGGCACTGAATACACCATAAATTTGAAAGATACAAACAAGTCCAGTGGGACTGCACAAGCTTCATGTGAGCCTCAGCTGAACTTTGGAATCCGTGTTTGCAATGAACAAGCATTGTGGAATTTGGCTCAGATAACCAGGTGTCAGATTTCAGTGTCAGTGTGCAGAACGGGAAAACGTATATGGACCAGGACCTACGGTAATATACTTACATGCACCTTAATTTTTTATCTAATACAGACTTTTAAAAAAAATAACAAAAAAGAACTATCCCTTTAATGTTCATTCCCACAACATTCCTCCACATATACTGTACATCTGTGCTCTCAAGTTTGGCCCAGGATTGACAAGTGTCGGCTGTACAAGCATTTTAAGGATGTGATTCTGTTGTGCGATTAAAAATAAATGCAAAAAATGTTGTTTTAAATCATATTTCCAAGATTGTGTTTGGGTCATTTTTTAACCTCATCTCAGTGTTATGCTTTATGTTGCAATTCTAATTTTCAGAAACATTGTAATACCAGTTCTGTCCCCAAATCCATCATTTTGCCCAATTAACATTACCACAATGTTTTAACCTACCATAATATTCTGCTATTACTGTATAATGTTGTATGACGGACATGGTTGATGCGGTGAAGTTTTCTGTAAGAAAACATTAATTTACAGAACATTTATGGAATAGGTTGCCATTGTTAGACGGAAAGCTTTAATTTTCTGCCATGGAAGCATTTTTAGTTCTGGGATTGACAACAAGGAGTGTTTTTGTACTGTCAAAGAACCTTCACCTACCAGCTGAAATATTAAACCAAGTGGTATTAATAGTATACAGTACATAGTGTTGTAGCCATGTGGTGTACACTAATAATGTCTGATTATTAAAAAGAGAGACCTCTATCTGTAGGAACTGTACACACAATCATTCACCAACACAACTTTGCACATTACAGGAACTCGGCTGGGAGTTATTGCTACATCCCCCGTACAGTCCTGATCTCGCTCCAAGACATCATTTCCACATCACTGGGGAAGAACAGTGACTGTGTTCTGTTATTCCGCACAATCAAATGTTCCTGGTTTGTCTTAAACGCTTTTTGTAGGTATAGTTTAAGCTGTTTGATTTAAAATGAATGAAAATTAATCAACCCCTTCTGACCAATCAGCTGTAATATTATGTGAAGTACTGCAGTAAATAAAGT
Organism: Clariallabes teugelsi; assembly: GCA_030014215.1. Classification (NCBI taxonomy): domain Eukaryota; kingdom Metazoa; phylum Chordata; class Actinopteri; order Siluriformes; family Clariidae; genus Clariallabes; species Clariallabes teugelsi. The sequence continues at coordinate 24,451,040 of JAQMYG010000015.1, forward strand.
TAGTTTAGCATTACCAGTGTATAAGTCATGCACTGAATCTTGCCTGTGCTTGTACACACACACGTACACACACATTTATCTACCGAGAATCACCTTAGGTATGTTGGCACGGCTACATACAAAAAAACAACAACATATTTTGTCCTGAATCCCATCCAAGAAGACTTCAGATTTAAGATTTGACCCAAACACCTCAGTAAGATGCTGTTAAACCTCACATTTTATGCATTTTAGCATCTTCTCAGTCGTCAGACTGTACAAACCTAGTCAGTTTCCTCTTGAGAAACTGTACGCTTTAGGTCCCTAGATGTGAAACATAATTAATTATTAAAACTGTAGAATTTCACAGTCTTGACACACAGCCCAAGTAAACTGGATGTCCACCCTCTGTATAAACAATCAAGCAGTCATGAATAAAACTGATGATTATAGCGAATCTTTCAAGCCGGGTGATAATGCCGGAATGCTAGAATTTCAAAAATTTAACACAATTTCTTTCGACCGGTAGAGATGCCTCATTTTCAAAGGTGGTGTGGAGACTGGAATTTCTCACATTAGATGACATTTTATTCATGTGAGCAATGTCAAAGAAGAATTTTATCAAATACGTATGTATATATTCTTAAAAGTTTGACAAAATCCTTTAACACGTTATTTCACTACATGCTAGAATAAAAAAAAAGTTTAGCTATTATTGCTTGATATTAGTGAACATCTTGGATCAGGTCGACGCGGTGCTCACCATGTGTAGCATATCAGCAGCTTTGGGACTGACCACAGAGCGGTAGTAGTTATGCAAAGCCACGATCTGATCCTTCTGCTCTTCAGTGAGCTGGCCGGACACTAAAGACAGGACGATCCAGCATCGGACGAGGTGTAAAGCTGTTTTCCAAATCATCTTTACTCCTATTCGGGAGGTTCCTCAGTCGTCCACCTTCTGTCCAGATGTGCGAATCTGAACATGTTCTGGAAGTTTATATGCTTCGGCGAGAGAGTGTCTGGCAGCTTTGACTGTAACTCCCACCCATATTACACTTGCTCAGCCCTCACTAGGTCAAGTTACATATTTTCTTCACACACATCCACGACCCTGCTGACACATGTAGGGCTCGGCCGCCTCACTCTTGTCAATAAAATCCGGTTACTCACTGACATCTGCTCCATGAATCTTCTTCCATATCGGATGTCTCAAAGCAAACAAGAGCTCACATTTGGACCAGAAATGTCACTTTCTTACTTAGCAATGTGTGTCCTAACATCCTGGATCTGTTTCCTTCTGTCTGTGCTTTTCATAAGAAAAAGAATGCGACAAATAACAAAGGACACAGTCAGATCCAATCCAATGATGTTTTTCCAGGCATTTGCTGTCCTAGGGTTACGTTCATAAGTTCCTCACTATGAAGCCGCATGATTGCGCAACAGCCTGAGGCTAGCTCTTTTTCCGGCACTCTTTTTTCTTTCTCCTCAAAATCACATAGCACAATGAATTAAAGAGATCTAAGAGTTGTATTTTAATAATTTTTTATTACATAAAGGATCAATTGTATACAGTTAAAGGTGTAATCAGAGATTTTGGTAAGTGTTTGCTGACAACAAAAAGTATTTATTTTCTCCAAAGCCACACCCATGGATCACATGCACCGCTTATTCTGCGTCCAAATACTATCACGTGGAGTGGAGATTTCTAAGTAAGTATCAGGTAGAGACATGTCTTAATTTAATTTAATTTAATTTAATTGACATGTTTTTAATTTAAATGTTGATTTGTTGGACATTTGTTGTGGATGTTGTTATTGGTGTTTTATCCTGCTTACATCTTCTAAAGTGATCTTTTTTTTTTTTTTTTTTTGGTAGAACATTTTATTTTAAAGCTGCTAGGATTAAAGGAAAATTTCAGATATTCAGTTTTTTATTTAAAATACAACACATTTAAAAAAAAATAATAAATCTGTTAGTGTATTTAAATCTGTAATTAAAAACAACATGTAACAGTGGTGAGGATACTCTAGTATTCTGTCATGAAAATTCATGGAACCTGAAGTTAAGAAACGGTTAACCCTTGGACGAAATGCATTGTGAGCACAAATGCCATCTGGAAAAATAAGGATATCACCACCGCAACTAAAGCCAGACTAGTCAGCGTGATCATCTTCCTTATAGCAACTTATGGCTGCAAGACTTGGACAATCAAGAAGGCAGACAATAGAAAGATTGATGACGCCTTCAAGTTGTGATGCCGGATGAGACTGTTGCACATCTCATAGACTGCTAAAATGATCAACAAAAAAGTCCTAGCCACAGACCTCACTGGAAGCCAAGATCACCAAGCAGAAATGATCCTATATCAGCCGTGTCATGTGCAGAAATTCACTCGAGAAGGCAGCCATGCACGTAATGATCAGTAGAAGGAGGAGAAAAGGTCGTCCAACAACTGTGGCTCCATACAGTCAAATCTAAAACCAACATGAGCATGGGTGAACTCAAAGAAGCAGTGGTCAATAGAACTTTGTGGAACTCCCTCAGATGACCTGAGGAACAACAAAATACTATTAAATACTATTTCAATACTTCAATACTATTGGTCTGATAAAGCTCACAGAACCAGACCTAATAATCTATCTTTTTTTTAATTAATTGTAGGTAAGCAGCCCTTGCAGGGAATATGCATTTTAAGTTATTTAATATCTATTCAGTGGAAGGAGCTACTTCAAATGTGTCCACATAGCCTAATGTCTTTTGAACAAAACAAAAAAAATCATTGCTTCACCCACTTTAGTACATTAGTAATTACATTAAATGTTCTGCATAGACATTAGTTTACATTACTGTCTTTTTTTTTTATTGAGAAATATATAATTTCTTTCATAGGTTTGTCACAGATGATCCATATCAGAACCCACCCATCTAGTTCTCAAAACTTTACTTGAAGGACTCTTACAGTATGTGAGCCATTATTATTGTATGGTTCTGTCGCCCCCTGCTGGATGCACTTCAAAATACAATCTTAATTATATAGTCTTTTACTAAGAAATGTTTTATTAGGCCCCAAGCACTATGACATCAGAACTATGACATCATAGCTCTGATAGTGACTATACTCTGATAGTGCTGATGTCATGTGAAATGCCCTATTGTTCTTCTAAGATTTTTTTTTCAGCATTCGGGGCTTCTTTTTTTTTTGCACACGGGTTGGATTCTGCTGCCACTAGGATGCCTGAGTGGCTCAGGGCGATGCCTTAAACTTATGCCAAAAAGTTGCTAATAACTTCCTGAGTGACATCATTTTGAGTGACATCATACTGTGATTTTCAGCATCCAGGCCTTTTTAAAGGTCTTAACATCTAAAAAAAACCAGAACAGTGGTGTGGTGTGCCCGGTCGTCGATGGCACAGGTGCTTGGGCCCGATCATGGTTATTTTGCAACTATATTTTATTATTTAAGCTTTTATTAGAGTACAGTGCAATAAAATCAGAACACCCTTGTAAATTAAATAATATTCATGACTGTATGAAAATTCAATAAAAGTCTTAGAAACGGTTAGAAGAAAAATAAAAGTCTTAGAAAGGGCTTACAGGGTTAGAACAATTTGTTTATCAGTAAAGTAATTCAAATGCTTAGTAATTTGATACACTGTCATAAAATGAAAAATAAAATCAACATACACAAAGACAACTTCGAACGTACTGTAAGTGAAGATGTCTAATAATACACAATACATAATACATGTGATAATACACAATACATCCAGTTATTTCATAAATTTCCAGTTTGAAATATTTTTCCCAGAAATTCTAAGAACTTATTTCCTTTTTGTGTCTGTGTTTCATCAAAAAATCAGTCCATTACAATAAATCCACACTCGTTCCACATAATCGATGAGCTTGAATATACTGTACAATGCAAACTGTATACAAACAAATGCATTCCTTACAATTTAAAATTCAATGTCATCCACTGTCTTCATTCAAACATTTTGCTATACACTTCAGATTAAAGCATCTAAACTTTATTCATTAAAATGCGAGCCTGTGTACTTTCTCCTGGGAAAGTATGCAAAGACAAAAATTGACATTATAAGACATTATAAACATGTATGAAACACTAACGTTAATGTTATATCAGAGTTATAAAGAAAAAATTAAAATGCATTCCCCTGGAGTTAGACGAAACAGAATGCAGAGATGTGTGTATTTGTACACACTGTGTTTATTTTATTTTGTGTGTTCTCTGTTAGCTACAGTAACTAGCCTCCATCAGCTCTGCATGCATTTGGACCTCTTTCGAGGTTTGAACCCAATAGCTCTGTCTGTTCATTATTGTATTTCTACTATTACAGCATTGTAAGTGCTTTAGAATATTTTCTTGATTGATAAATATAATCATTTTAATACGTATTCTCAAATACTGTAGATTTTACACACCACCCTCTCAAGCCCTTATTTAACCCACACACAAGTACATTCTTACATGATCCGTGTAATTTCTAAATATAACCTGATATATATAACTAAAGTTTTTAAGTTTTTTAAACCTCTGCTAACATTTGATATAAGCGCTGTCAACTGTGAAGGTGTTGTGGTAAGGAATCAAGACAACACGAGCCTCTCATCTGAGAAAATGTCATCCATGATTCACGGGAATTTTCTTGAGATTGCATGTCAGGATTGGTGGCATTATCTGTACGAGCATGTTCAAGTCCTTAGAATATAAAAGAAACCATCAGCCCAGAGAGCAGTAGTGTAGCCAGTGAAAGTTCTGTAAATCCCGCTGCACCCACGGGCTCCATCCAAGATGTGTCTCTTGTACACGTGTTCACACTGGACTCCTCTGTTATACTTTCTGTTTGAGGTGGAGAAAAGATAGAAATGCTTTTAAGTCTTTACCAAACAGGAAAGCATCATATTATGGCTTACAGGGGCGTTCAAGTCAAAATGGGATTTTTGATTGTGCAGAATAAACACAGTTATGAGATTTTCACTAGTGCAGAAGGTATGTAGAAAGTTTTCTCAGTGCAACGGAGCCAAAATCGGACTGCCTGTTTGACGTCTGAAACACTGGCCTCCCAGGAACTCCTTAATGGCCCAACCATGTGGAAATGAATTGAAGCGAGGTCAGGACTGTACGGGGGGGCGTGGCAATAACTCCCAGTCGAGTCCCTGTAACGTGCAACGTTTTCAAGGATGAGGAGTTCCACTTGCTGAATGTTCACAGGAACGACTCCAATTTAAGCGGGATCGTCATTCAGGGATGTATGACTTCTTTAAATGTTTGCACCATTCAAATGTTTTACTGTGACTAAGAGTCTCATCACCGTACTGTGCTTGAAGTTTTCTCTAAATGTCAATGTTCGCCAGAGATTTTAGTCCCTGTTTGGCTTGAACACCCCTTATATTAATATACACTACCATTCAAAAGTTTTAGAACACTTTCTAACTCCATGATGGTTCCTGATTTTTATTTCTTTCTACATTG
>JAQMYG010000015.1:24462670-24477068 GCA_030014215.1 Clariallabes teugelsi
TTTTTTCCTTTTAATGACTATTTTTGTAATTATTAATAAGTTTGTTCTTGTTTATTTACTTGTTTTCTTTTTCTTTTTTTTTTTAGGAGCTGGAAATGCGGATAAGGCAGGCTAGCTGCTTGTAGTGTGGCATGCTTATGTTTACAAAGTGTGGAGTGGTACTAGCCTGCCTCTCTATGGTTAAGGCTGGGTGGCGTAATCGGTATTTATCAGTCTTTTAACTGATTGGTTGGTTAAGGGGAATTTGATTTCCTGACATAGAGAAAAATATACCCCACCACACCGCCGCATTCTGGCGTAATCGGCAGGATCTCTCAACTTGTAACTAGGGACGTGGATGTTTTTTTTAAAAATCTATATATCTACAGTATATGTGTTTTTTTTCCTCTCTCTTGGTTGGCTGGAGCAAAACAGTAGTGCTGGTTAGTGGGTTGAGAATTTTCTTTTTTTTTATCTTCCCTTAAGAGCGACCTTTTCCTGAACGGTGGTAAGACATCTTGGGGACTCTCCTTTGTTTTTTTTATTATGGAGGAGGAGCTGCAGGAATTGAGGGAGCTGGTAGCTCAGTTAAAAGCTGATCATTTAAAATTGAGACAGGAGAGGGAAAAGGTTGGTTCACCCAGTCCCACTAATGAGTCTGATTTACCTGGTCCATCCGTAGCTCCATCTGTAGCTCCACCTGTTGGTGCTGGCCCTGCTTTAACTGAGCGACTTGTTTTTATACAGAGGGATAGGCAGTGCCCAAAATTTAATGGTCGATCCGGGATAGGGATTAATGAGTGGGTTGAAGAAGTACAGGCGTGTATGCAGGCCCGTCATCTGTCGGTAGCAGACCAATCCCTCTTTTTGTTTAATCATTTAGAGAGAGAAGCACGACAAGAGATTAAATATCGGTCGAGGGAGGAACGTGAGGATCCGGCTAAAGTTATTTCGGCTTTACAGGACGTATATGGGTGTTCCCAGTCATGTATAGCGTTGCAAGAAGCCTTCTTTTCTCGAAAGCAGCTGGACGGTGAGACGTTGTTGGAGTTCTCTCTTGCTCTAAGGTCTCTCTTGGAGAAGGTTAAACAACAGTCGCCAGGGTCGATGCTAAATTCTGAAGTGGTGTTGCGTGACCAATTTGTTGAGCATGTCCTTGATAGCACCCTTCGTCGTGAGTGAAAGCAATTTGTTTGCCGCCAACCTTCTGCTACATTGCTAGATGTTCGTGGCGAAGCTATTAGGTGGGAGCGTGAGGGCACCCCAGGGGGAGCAAGAGGTCGTAGTCATTCGGTTCCAGTAGCACACGGGTTCCAATATGGGGTCCAAAGTGCTGCGTGTTCAGGAGAGGATCGTCCGTCTCAGCAGTCTGAAATGTGTGAGCTTAGAGAGATAACTACACCAGCAACAGTTAGCTCAGCATACCCAAAGTGTAACCAAATTGCAGGACCAGTCTCTGCGGACCCAGTCCTTCCATAGCACCTCATGATATGTAGAAGGTGTCAAAAACCCGGCCATTTTGCTAGAGAGTGTAACCATGAGCCATGGTTCTCCCTCTTCTTTACGACCTTCAGTTAATATAAGTGAGGTGTGTAATAGACAGTCTCGTTCCCGTTCATTGTCGGAAAACTAATTCCCGCCGATTGGCTGAGTCACAATTCGGTTGGGGAAAATGGTGGCTCAGACTCGTTGGGCAGCGTTGGCCCAGTGTTGAATTTAATGTCATCATGCCCACCTTTGGTTGTGTCCATGAGTGGTGTGCCTGTATCATGTTTAGTGGATACCGGGTCTATGGTGTCCACCATTACTGGAAGTGGTTTGAGTCGTGGGGCCAGGATCATTTTAGGTCTTGTCATTGGCTTCAGCTTAAGGCGGCCAATGGATTGTCTATTCCTTATTTGGGTTATGTTGAAGTGGATGTGAACTTTGTGGTCGAATGGTTCCGAAATGCGGCGTATTGGTGGTCCGGAATCCTCCTGGTTGTGTCTGTGCTCAAGCCCTGGGTGTGTTGGGCATGAATGTGTTGAGTCGATGCTACCAGGAGCTTTTTGGACACTATGGGCTTTCCTTGTTCCATTCCTCGTTTGTGTCTGGTGCTCCCAACTCCGTGTTTTAAGCGTTACAGTATTCACCAGGTAAGTGTTCAGACTCCTGGTGAGGGTATAGGAAAGGTGAAGGTGCGTGGTCCTTGAGCCGCTCGCATTCCTGGGGGTGTGATGAAACTTGTAGCGGGAACCTGTTCAGACTCCTTTGCTAGGGGGGTTGCATTTTTGGCGTCCCTGATGTTGGGCTCCCCGTGGGGCTGTTGATTTTCCAGCTCTGGTTACAGTGATTAGGGGAACTGTTTACAGACCAGTTATTAATGTAGGGACTACTGAGGCTCCCTTCTTTCCCTAGCGAGTGACATTAAGTGTGCACGTGGTTAGCTTGTCTCTAGGCATTTCTGAGGTCAGGCCATGTCCAGGGACTGTTTGTTCAGTTGCTTCCCAAGTGGAGTTCATCATCGGGTCGGTGATGAAAAAGGGGGGGTAGATTGTGGTGAGAGAGAGTTTTGCACTTCCCTCCAGATTTCCGGTTTTGCACCTGATATTAATCATTGGTTGTAGTTTAGGAGAGTATAAAAGGGCGCTGTGAGAACAGCCAGGTGTGGCGCTAATTCACCCCCAGGTTGCGCTTCCGGAAGTTTGTTGCCGTGTGCGAGAGCCGGCAAGTTTTAGGATCTTTATTGGATCCGAGGGAACGGATGAGCAGCTTATTGGCGTCCGTATATACTTACCCTTTCTAAAAAGCTGCGCGCTTCGTGCTCGTGTACTGCGGGAGACGAATGCTACCGTTTAGTTGGATTGGCTGCCAGATAGATGTGGCCTGCATCGCGCGGTAAATTGATCGGCTGGCGAGGGTGATTTCCCCACTTGTCCTTGGCTTTGCGTTGCTCACAGCTTGGCTTGCAGCTTCAGCACTGCTGTTCTGCTCCAGTGACCTGTTTTGCTCCAGTGACCTGTTTTGCTCCAGTGACCTGTTTTGCTCCAGTGACCTGTTTTGCTCCAGTGACCTGTTTTGCTTCAGTGGCCTGTTTTGCTCCAGTGGCCTGTTTTGCTCCAGCTTAGAGTTTTATTGTTTTTCTCTGTTTTGTTTTAGTTCGTTTTTGTCCTTGTGACGGTTATTTTTCTTCTTTCTCTACGTTTGTCTTTTTCAGCAGCTCTTTGCTTTGCTTGTTCTGCTGCCTTGGGCTGGCTTGTTTATATATTTTGTTGTTTTGTTTGTGCTGCTTTGCTTGGTGTTGTCGGCCAGTGCTTTAAGACAAACTTTCGCTGGCTGATTTAGTTTATCTGTCCTCCAAGTCTGGAGGTTGCTTTGCAGCTACATTTTCCTTTTTTTTCCTTTTAATGACTATTTTTGTAATTATTAATAAGTTTGTTCTTGTTTATTTACTTGTTTTCTTTTTCTTTTCTTTTTTTTAGGAGCTGGGAATGGGGAGAAGGCAGGCTAGCTGCTTGTAGTGTGGCATGCTTATGTTTACAAAGTGTGGAGTGGTACTACATTTTCACTAGTGTGAGTGGTTTGGTGCACGTGTGATTATTTATTGCCGGGCAGGAGAGTAGTCCCGTACCTAGCCTGCCTCTCTATGGTTAAGCTCCCAGCTCCAATTTCTTTTCTTTGTCTCTTTGCCTGGGATGTTTTAGTGACCTATTTTAAACTGTTATATTGATATTGCTTGATCTGGAAATTTGTCGTACAAATAAAGATCTTTATATTTATTGTTGTATCCATGTCCCTGTGTTCTCCCTGAGAGATTCGAGCCTGCGTGTCTTAATCTGTTCCCAGGTAACCAATCCTGGGTGGCGTAATCGGTATTTATCAGTCTTTTAACTGATTGGTTGGTTAAGGGGAATTTGGTTTCCTGACATAGAGAAAAATATACCCCACCACACTGCCGCACATGTTTGACATCAACAAGGAGCTTTAAAGACTTCCCTTAGAGGAACATCTGCAGAACCCTTAAGGAAAATTGGAAATTTGACATCCAAAAGAAAAAAAAGACAAAAAGAAAACACCAAAAAGACACGGACAGACGCTGCTTATTGGAGAATGCCAGAATACTTGAATTTTATAGGCTGAGATTTTCAGACAAATAAAATTTTAGCTAAATCTTTTTTTTTACAGGTAGAGATGCCCCATTTGTCTAAGGTGGCATGAAGAATGTTTCCCATGCTGGGATGCTATAATTTACATGGTATAATCTACAGTACAAGACCAAAGTTTGGACACACCTTCTAGTTTAATGATTTTTTGTTTTGTGTGTGTGTGTTTTTTTATTATTATTCTAAAACAATACTGAATATTTCAAAACTATGAAATTACACTTATGGCATTACATAATTAAGTAACAACAACAGTCAGTTGGTATTTTATGACACGCAGGTCAGTTCTTCTGGAACAGCTTCTGCAAGAACTGCATTGTCAAGTGCTTTTGCAAAACCCATCAAGCTCTCATGATGAAACTGTCTCTCATGAAGACCTTCCCAGGAAAGCAAGACCAAAACATTACCTCTGCTGCAGAGGAGAAGTTCATTTAGAGTTACTGTACCAGCCTCAGAAATCACCAATTAACAACCAGCACCTCAGATTAGAGCCGTTGTGAAGGATTTACAGAGCAGAAGTAGCAGATATACATCTCAATATCAACTGTTCAAATGTGATTATTGTGTATTTTGGACGCCTTCAGCACGTTTTACAGTGTAGAGAGAAATAAATATCAGGAAAACCAATGGAGTTAGAAGGTGTGACTGGTAATGAATATAAAAACCATAATACACCAAACAACAAGCTGGTTACATTAATGAACATGTTGGATCAGGTCGATGCGGTGCTCACCATGTGTAGCATATCAGCAGCTTTGGGACTGACCACAGAGCGGTAGTGGTTATGCAAAGCCACGATCTGATCCTTTTGCTCTTCAGTGAGCTGGCCGGACACTAAAGACAGGACGATCCAGCATCGGGCGAGGTGTAAAGCTGTTTTCCAAATCATCCTTACAGACCAAGTGTAATCCTTTTAGGGAAGCTCCTCTCTCATCCTACTTCAGCCCAGATGTGCACATCTGAACGTGTTTTGGGTAATGTATACACTTCAGCAAGTGTGTGTAGAGCAGCTTTGACTGTAACTCCCACCCATATTAGCTTGCTCAGCCCTCACTAGGTCAAGTTACATATTTTCGTCACACACATCCACGACCCTGCTGACACATGTAGGGCTCGGCCGCCTCACTCTCGTCAATAAAATCTGATTACTCACTGACATCTGCTCCATGAATCGTCTTTTATATCAGATGTCTCAGAGCAAACAAGAGCTCACATCTGGAACATAAAAGTCACTTTTTTAGTTAGCAATGTGTGTCCTAACATCCTGGCCCTGTTTCCTTCTGTCTGTGCTTTTCATAAGAAAAGGAATGCGACAGATAACAAATAGCACAGTCAGATCCAATCCAATGATGTTTTTCCCACATGCATTTGCCGTAGGTAAAGTTTCTTTCATAATTTCCTCACTATCTAGCCACAGGATTTTGCAGAATTGATGAAGGCTAGTGCTTTTGGGACATCTTTTTAAAAATAAAAATCACATAGTAAAATAATGTATATATATACTTATGATACATATAGTGTTGGTTGTAACGCATTACAAAGTACTTGGATTACTTTTTTGATGCAACAGGTGATCTAACGCGTTAGGACCGCCATTTAAGTACTCAGTTTTTATATATATATATATATATATATATATATATATATATGTAATCTGTGGCCCAGACAGCAGTGGTGTGTGTGTGTGTGTGTGTGTGTGTGTGTGTGTGTGTGTGTGTGAAAGCCCTGCCTTGCCCCGATAATCCACCCCCTCTGTTATTCCTGCTGTTAGTAGCAGATTTTGGGCCAAACTTGGCTGAGTGATGATGGTAAAATAATTATAAAGGTCTTGACTAAAACAACATGCATGAGGAATCACAAAGGAGTTTTCATTTTCTGCAATGGAAAAGTACTCAAACTAGTTGCTTTTATCAGAAGGCAATGCTGTAATGTAACTGCTTACTTTTTAATGATAGTAATTTTGTAATGTAATTAGTTGCTTTAAAAAATAACGTCCCGTAATCACTGATGATCTTCTCTGGAGAAATGCATCATGTATTGTTTTGAGTAATGTGAAGAGAATTTAGAAAAGATGTCAGCAGTCTTTTGAAAAGAGTTGCAGGATGACCTGAAAGCAGCAGGATCAAGAAGTTCTAATGAATCTTTGTACATTTAGCATTTAAATGAATCAGAAGCCATTTGAAGTGTTATGTTGTGGTCAAATAAAGAGCTTTTTTTTTTTTAGCCATAACAAAGCTAATCATGTTTGGAGAAAGAAGGAAGGGTTGATGTGTGTGATCTCATAAACACCACAAATATAGTAAAGCACGAGGGTGGAAGCATCACGATATAGAGCTCGAAATAGTACCGGGGTATTACATACAGTATGATTGAATTGAGTGATGTGGATTTGGTTCATAATGGATCTGTGGGTGAAACACAAGTGATAATAGTAGTACTGGTACCGACTTCTATTAATTATAGGGTGAATTGGAAGTCTTGATTAGAGGAGATGAATCCTGTTGTGAAATCATTTGAAATATTAAAATAATACAAACTACACTTGGATTAATGTACTTCTTGTTCAATCCTAATAAAACACACATCAAACATGTTTTATAATTTTTTTTACAGCAATAATAATTATTCAATTATTTATTTAAGAGTGAACATTTATTTCAAGTACTAAGGTAAAAAGTGCTGCAGTGATAGGAGTTTACATCATTGTAAAAAATATAATCATAATAATTTAAAAGCAGTAGAATGAGATACAGTAGGAGCATAATTAACTTTCTGTAGATCGACATTTCCAGAAGATTTATTTCACTGAGTGATTTATTTTTCAGGATTACAGTATATTTCTGGCATCAGTGCATTACAGTCACAAACAACATTCGCTCCTTTTTATCATATAAAAGTTAACATATAATACAATCTGTTTATAACATACATTTAATGTACATATATAAATATATAAGTACTGTATATATGTTTGTAGAATAAATAATTATTACAATACACGATTCTGAACAATAATGAGCTTGAAGTGAAATACCCAGTGTTACCAAGTGTGAGGTTATACATAATATTTAAAACCAGTGTATTTCTGACTGTTTCTTACATTAAATGTGTACAATAAACATTTACAGGGGGAGTTTGTAATCCAAGTCACTGACATTATATACAGTACATGACACATAACACACATAAAGGACACTAATACCTAAGGTAAATGTACAAATTATTCATCAGTAACCTGGACTTGACCTTGATTTATTGCTCCTGGAAAACTTCAGCGTTCGTTGAACATCATGCTTATGACAATCGAATGAAAACCGCCATCAGACCGGCAAGCAGGAGGGAAACTGCTGGGGGTTTCGTAAATCCTGCTGAACTTATTGTGCTTATGCTGCTAGCAAAACTGTCTATGTTAGATAAATTTGCTATGAGGTTAGATGAAATTCCTGAGGATAAAGTCGCTCCTTTATCTGTAGGAAATATACAAAGGAATATAAGAATTGGTTGAACATAGAACATGCTGAATGAAAAAGCTTATAAAAAATAGCTATGTTATTTATACGTGGAAGTATTAGTGCATTAAGCCATGAATGACAGTTACAGGTTTATAATGTACTGTATTACGACATTTGTTTGAATTTGTTAGTGTTTCTATAGTAACAAATCACACAGAGACGTCTAAGCCGGGACACCCGACAGCTTAAAAATGGGAAGCGCAAAAAAATCATCTGACATCCCGTGTTATAAAGTGTTGTACTGGGGACTGGAGTAAATGTTAAATAAACGTCTCTTTAAACAAAATGTCACCATATTAATGATCAGATGTGTTTGTTTATTATTATAGAAACAAGATCTTGTGTGATTGAGCCCATCATTCTCAACATACCTTTCAATATTATTAAAAAGTTTATCACTGTATGTGATGTAAAGGAAGCATTTATGAGCATTTAGGATTGTGAACTTACCACAGGAATTGCTCACGCATCCTATGGTGCTGTTCGGACATGATGAGCATGGCAGTCCAACCTGATAAGGCAGTTGTCCCTTTATGTTACCTCTGTAAATAAAATGATATTTTTATTATTATTATTATTATAAGTAAAAATGAGTACCTTTAGTGTGCGAATACATTGTTAAACGGTATTGTAGATGAAAATATATGGAATATACAAAATGGTGACAGATTAATAGTATTTCTGTTTTGCTGTCAGGGGGCACTTATTTTTGCTAAAGAGTTGCATCGCTGAAAATCAGTACATAGTTCTCGTGACTGATCACTTTTACCCTGTGATGAAAGATTACTGTTAAGATTGATGCAGTCTCTTCCAGGATAACTTTGCCCACATATAATGGTTTGTACTTTAATCTGTCATAATTCTGATAATTTTCTAACACTCAAACTGAGAAGATCATTGCAGCATAATTAACCACAGACTTACGGAGGGTAGTAGTTGCAGACCAGGATTGTGGCGTTTTGAGCATCAAAGTTATAAACATCAGGGCAAAATTGTGCAGCACAGCCGATGAAGGTTGTGTTCGCCCACACCATCTGAAACAAACACACAGGGATTTTCCTTTATTTTTTTGATTATGTAAAAGTATTTTACATATTTTTTTATGTGTTTTTTATTATATTTGAAAATATTTTTGTATGTTGTATGATTCGTGAAAATGTTGTCAAAGTAAATGGATCATGTTCAGAACAATCCCATGTGGATATTTATGACTTTTTTTTTACCTGAGTATAATCTCCACACAGTTTCCCTGGAGTGCAGCTGTCTGTGCTAAGGTCATAATTCTGTCTCTCGTTATACCTGGACAAAGAAAGCAAAGACAGTCATAAAAAATACCCACAAGACACCGGTGCAGCGTTTTGTATTTTAATAAAATTTTAGCTCAGCTGGGTTGAGTTGTATTAAGGCTTCATCCGTACCATAATCCTATTGGAAAGTCGAGGTTCAGGGGTCCGAGTGTCATGAAGAGACTTTCCCCAAGTACTCCGATGACATTAGGATTGTGGGCCCATATGCACCGAGCGGCGAAATTCTCTGCAACCTGACTAACTGCGTCATCCCAGAGCTACACAAACACAACGCAAGGTTCACATATGAACAGGTGTCTTTACAGTTTTTGAAGTCTGAACATGCCTTAAAAATAGACTTAAAGTTAAATTCTTATCCTTATTATTTTAAACACATTTATTAAATAAATAAATAAATAAATAAATAAATAAAAAGAAATAAAAAAAAGTGTTTGTATTTTAAACTGGATAAAACACTTTGTGGCCATACTATTATTGTAAAAAAGTGTTTTATTCCTCTTATAGGAACGACAGTAATTACTACATATAATGTATGTTTTATTCCATTTATAGTTACATTTAATGTTACCTAAAAAGTGAAGTAATTTTGTAAATTTGAGATTTCAGTTTGTTTGATTTTTCATTAAATGTAAATGTTTTTGTTTATTAATTAAATATTAATTAATAAACATTTTAGTCAATTTTAGTTTAACATTGCAATGGTATCAAATTGGGAAGATGCAGAAGTAACTAAATACCTTTACATTCCAATGTTTGGACAAAAGAACTTTATTTATTTTCATTTAAATCTTTATTAATTATTATTAATTAAAATCTCTGGTTCTTGGGGCATTTCTGTTGGAACTACTGCTGAATAGGTAGAACTAAACCTTTATGCTAAACTTCTGCATATTAACTGGAATTATTTGTGTATTTAGGGATGTTGTACTAACTTGCCATTGTCCAGAATCTCAGTATTAGGTTTAAAAAAAACTGCTTACTCTTGCAATGAACACTAACATTGAAGTGTAAAAAATAGTCCGCTGGTGTTTAAACTTTTCAGTACCTCTCTATAACCTTTTATATACGTATATATGTATGTGCCAGCAGATCTGTAAGGATTGTTTTTTTTTTTTTGTTTGTTTTTTTGCATGGAAGCATCATTACTGTACTGTGATTAAAGGTGTAGTCCAGGCTTTCCGCTTTAGTAGGCATTAGCTAAAGGGAGCTGTTTTGCAATACAAGATATACATAGAATAGAAAAACAAATGCTAGTGCCAATAAGCATTATATTTGATAGGCAACTGGAAACACCTCTTGGTCTTGATTAGTTTGCTAATGATCGACATCATTATGGAATAGAAGAGAATGTAAGAAGTCCCCCATCTGTTACAAAACTTTTGACTTCAAACATTTTAACAGAATGCACTAATTTACTCTTAATAAAAGTACTTTTACAGCTAGCATTCTAGCTCCGTGGTCATGTGAGTGCAGGTACGCTCGGCGCTCACCATGCGTTGCATGTTAGCAGGTTGGGGATTGACCGTGGAGCGATAATTGTTGACCAAACCCACAATCGCTGTCTTCTCATGTTGAGTGAGCTGCGCAGATGCTGAAGCCAGGATGAGCCAAAACAGGGCATAGTGATGGGCTGTTCTACAAACCATCTTCAATCAACAGGGGTGCTGCAATAAAAACAAAAAACATCCAAGTGTTAACATCTGTGGTTAGCATGTGTTGAAATGTCTGTGATTTGTATATAACTGAAGGCACTTTTACACAAGGCATGATTGATTTGTACCAAGCCCAGGAACAATTAATGCCACACCACAATCAACAGTGCCCAAAGCATCTGCTACCAACACCCTGAGAGGGCCTGTGAAGCCACACCTGAGAGGCCAAAGCTTCCCTGGAAGTATGAGAAGGGACCCAAATCCTAGGTGGTTTTAAAATTATTACTCTTCAGTGTAACTGCCAACCCTTATACATGTATTCAAATCTGTGCCCCACCTAACAATCATCATTAGATTATTTTTCAAAGGCCAACCCTGCAGCCGCTCTGCCTTACTCATCTACACCTACGTTCAGCCAGTCTAGTTGAAATTTCTACATTAAGAAGTACCCAGAGAGTACAAAGTGGCTACCTGACCAAGGAACTACTATCTGTGGGAAGATCTAAGAGGCATGTGAAGAACTCTATGCATGGTTTCCCATGTGGAATCCTCCGATAACACAGTATAATGCATGTGCACAAACTGGTCTGACTGGAAGACTTAATAACATAGCTATAACACCTAGGAGTGGTCTCAGAACAAACGAACAAAAGAATGGATTAGAGATGACGCTACAACATAAATAATAAGGAATTGAGCTAAGCAAGTCATCTAAGTAATTAGAAAAAAATGTAGACAAAGAAAACCAAACCCTGATGACAATATTGTTCACATTGTTGAAATGATGTGAAATTTATCAGCAAATTTGTTCAAATAAATTCCAAATGGATAGCAATAAAAGGGCAAAAGCATGAAAAAAAAAATCCAAATATTGAATTTAAGAAATGGCAGACAACACAACAGACAGAAAAGAACAACAAGAAAAAAATTAAAGATAAAAAAAAAAAAATATATATATATGCATTTTTCCTGCCTATAACATGCTTTAACGATTCAACTTTAGGTAACAATTAATAAGTTTCTTGTGTATAGTGATAAGGCTTATAGTCCTAAGAATTAGAGTACCAGATTGAGTACCAGCTATCAAATTATGTAGTCAATTAACACGCCCTGTGGTTTAAATTGTATAGATGCCTCTAAAAACGGAGACATCAATTTGGAATGTTCATTAAAAAAGAAAAAACAAAAAGGAAAAACAAAAAGGAAAAAAGAAAAATTCGGCCAACAAAATAGAACTCAAAATGAAAGTTATACAGTAAGCAATGATAGTGTGATTGATATTTACTGCTGGAGATCAGTCTAGAGAGATTAGTGTGTAGATATCACTCAGGATTACTAGTTTTATATATTATACAGAAATTTAATTAATTACTTTTGGAAAATATATAATTTTTTTGTTAGTGCAATTGATGCAGAATCTTTAGATGTGATTTTGCATGTAATTGAGGAACGTGCAAAAGAGAATTCAAGATATCATAAATGTTTTTAAATGTTCCTAATCATCTGAACTTCGTCTTTGAAGTAAATAAAAATAATAATATATAAACTAACCAAAATGAAACCTTATGGATTTTCTTGGCTAAAACGCAATACTGCAATGCATAGTTCACCTGTACAGTATATTCTTGCAAATATTAACATATGCAAAATAAATGCACTTACACGGCTGGATTATTATTGCAATGCAACTTACTTGCCACGAAGTCCGATGCAAAAATGTTAAGTGTAAAGTCGTCGCTTATTTCCCCAGCGGTGTCTCTCTGTCAGTCTTCAGATTCAAACTCAACACCTTCTTATCATAAGCTCAGAATATTAACCACTGATTCACAACACCTTCCTCCTACTTAATAAACTGATTTGACTGAAAAAAAAGAGGTCTGTCTTGACTAATGGGCGTGTTCAAATTGAGAACGCAAATCATGACCATCGTCATCATCCAGCGTAAGAGATTCAGGAGAGTCGGGTGTGTTCCGGAAGAAAAGGTGGGGTAGCCAGTTTGAATGCGTAGACTTCACTGGGGTGGCACAATACAAATCCGCAGCCGTTACGTATTGGCATGATGTGGCTTGTGCAATCTGTGTTGGCCTGAGTAAAATTAAAATCAGTCATAAAAGGCACACACCTAAGCAACAGGTGTTTGCTGTTAAACCAAGAATAAAAATCTGGAGCAGCAGTGGGCAAGCATCTTATATCTGGTTGGATATCATTTTTATTTTGCAGCTTTAACCTCTTGTGCATTCTGAGATGCTTTTCCACATGAGTACTGTAGGTCTTCCTGCGAGCCTGGCCATTGTCCTCCGGTCTTGATCTTTCGAACTCTGGTGCTTTGACTCTAAACTGCGTCAACAACTAGTTCTTCTGAGTTTGAGGTGTGACATGTCAGGTGTGTTTCAAATACCATTCTCTACTCAATGATTAGGGAGGGGGGGGGGGTGTTTGCTGCCTGCTAAGAACTTTGTCATGCACCAAAACATAAACAGAAATTCAATTTTAAAAACCTGTTTCTCGACTTTGTCATACTCTAAGCCTGTGACTTTCATATGAATGTTAATATACAGTCAAGAGCTAAGAAAACAAATGTAAATGTCATCCTTTTGGCTCGCTTTTTCTCACTTGAATTCTGTTGAATCAGGAAATCACATTGTGCCAAAATGTCACTCATGGCAAGGACACTCTTTTACTGAATCGAGTGAGTCAGAACTGAAAAGGATAAAGTTTACAAAAGACATATAAAAATCGAAGGTTAAACCCAGGAGTTGAAAGGAACACACACTTCTGTTCAGCTTTAATTATGAGTCATGTCCTGGACTTCATTTCTGCAAAATTAAAGATTTCTTCAGATTTATTGTTAGTATTGTACAGTATTTACTTACAGTACAGTCATGTGTAAAAGTTAGTACCCCCATCTTTAAATTCTGTGTGTCTTTGTGTTAAAACATAATTAAAAGAAACTTCTCATTATATCAGGTCTTATAATTAGGTGCTCGGGTCCTGTGGCTGCAAAAACAAGCCCAAATCATCACCCCTCTACCAATGTGCTTGACATGGAACTGGGCATTAAGGCCAAACAACTACGTCCATACGACATTGTTCCAGAAGTCTTGTGGTTTGCTCAGCTGTAGTTTTGCGAACCTCAGTTGTTCTTCCATGTTCTTGTTAGACAGAAGATGCTTTCTCCTGGAAACCTTTCAGTATTTTTCTATCATGCTCACTCAGGGGGGTCTGAGATGTACTGTAGCTCTTGGGATTTTTTGTATTATCTTTCATATTATTGTATAAACTATTGCACAGTCTGTCCTTAGGGTCAGTGTGCATGGACATCCACTCCTGGCAACCGTTTTGGATGCTTTCCACTTGTAAATAAACTTTCTCACCGTAGAATGTTAAGCTTTCAAATTGTTTGGAAATATTTTAAATCCTTCCCATGTGCAGCAATAATTTATTTTCTACAATGATTGCTTATGTTTTTCCCTCTTGGCATTGTGTTAACACACCTGCATGCTCCAGATCAGCAAACTGCCAAAACTTCTGCTTTTATAGAGGTCTGCACACCTGATGATGATCAGTTAGTAGAGGACTGATGATTAGCAGCACATGACCATTAGCGTCATGTGATCATGTGAATAAATAGGGAACACAACTTACCCTTTTTTTGCTAAATAAATAATGGCAGGTTTAAAAAAAAAAAAAGCTTACAGTGGTGTGAAAAACTATTTGTCCCCCCTCCTCTCTTTTGCATGTTTGTCACACAAAATGTTTCTGATCATCAAACACATTTAACTATTAGTCAAAGATAACACAAGTAA
>JAQMYG010000015.1:24503571-24514846 GCA_030014215.1 Clariallabes teugelsi
GTGTGTGTGTGTGTGTGTGTGTGTGTGTGTGTGTGTGTGTGTGTGTGTGTGTGTGTGTGTGTGTGTGTGTGCGTGGTTAGACCAGCATTTTCCAGGACATCTGCTGGGACGATGCGAATCTCATGAATGGCACCCAAGAATCTCACTCCATGTGATTTATTTATTTATTTTTCCCTGTGGGGCTACGCAAAGAAGGAGGTCTACAGGACAAAGCCTCGCATACTGAAGGACTTGGAGGTATCGATTCAGGAGGTTTTCAGTTAGATCCCAACCGAGTTCCTTCAGAAGACTGAGCGTCCCATCTCCGGCCATTTGATGAAACTGGTTGACGCCATTGGTGCCCACGATGAAATTTAAAGATTTACTTTAATTTTCTTATGTAATAAAGTACATGTTCAATTTCTTTCAAGAAATTTGTATTAAGAATGTGGACTTTATTACCAATTTTAATGGCTAGTTACTTTTCACCCACACTGTAGATCGAATAAGAATTAACACATTTAAAGTAGACATGGGTGAAAAAAACCTGATTCACATTTAAGCATTTGGCAGACACCCTAATCCAGAGCGACTTACATTTTGTATCTCATTATACAACTGAGCAGTTGAAGGTTAAGGGCCTTGCTCAAGGGTCCACCAGGCGCAACTATGTGGTCGGAGGGTTTGAACCTGGGACCTTCCGAACCACAGTCCAATGCCTTAACCACTGAGTTACCCCTGATTCAGTTATGTATCGTGATTTTATTATTTTCTTCTGTGTGTGTGGCAATTCATTTATTTCTAAACTGACTCCAAATATCGATGTTTTAAAAGGCATTTTTAATTTATTGATATTTTCATTTCAGGTGGTAAAAAGCTTCAGTACCTCTTTAATCCTACAGGGGGCAATCTAAAATATTCAGCCATAGAAAGGCAGCACATTAGGAGTTGTAAGAAAATCCAGAAAAAATTGGGATCTCTATAAAAATGATACTTATAGCATTTCAATACATATCGAATCAGCACCTAGGTATCATGATAATATGGTATCAGCGGGTCACAATCACTTCTTCTTCGAACTCCATACAGTCAGATCCTTAGAACAGAAACTGATGAGGATTTGGAAACCTAATCTTGCTCAGTCCAAACATTCTGCATATGTTTTTATTTATTTATTTATTTCCTGTTTGATTTAGGGTGTGGTCTGCAACATGGCATAGATCTACCTAAAGTATAACTCCAATAAAAGGTGCAGTCATGCTAACGCTAAAATGGGCCGAGCATGAAAAGACCGTCGTGAACTTTTCAGGTCTAGGGTGTGACTTACTTCTGTGCTGGTTTCGCAACCGCCGGAGCGTGTGTCATTTCTCAACCCGAGCACATTAACAAGCTCTGATCCCTGTTTGCATTCGCTCTGAAACGCTCGTATAACATCAATAACCTGAGTCCTGATATCAGTGTCTTTCTGTGCTTTCCCCCCAGCAGTGTGGCGTCTTCGCTCCCTGAAGCCGTCGCTCCCTGAAGCCTCCGCTCGATCCTTTGCCTCGGCTTCTCGCGTGCGATGCCGGTGCGCGATTCCCGGCCATGTGACTCTGCGTCAGGATCGTCACTAAGTGTGAACAGTGCAGGCAGCTCTAACAGCGTGATCGGCATCAACTCGGGCTACGTGAGTATGGGTCGTTATAGTCTCATTAACTTTACTTTTATTTTTAACAAATGTTTGACCCAGACCTCGAGGTGACGCAACACGGAAAACAGGAAAAAAATGTATGAGAGCTCATGAGTTTGTATTAAAAAAATGTATTTAAATATAAGCAATTTTAAGCAGAAAGAAAGTTACATGTATAACTTGAAAGAAATGTATAGACAATGTTAAGACAAAAGTAATGGCACCCCATAGACAGAGATGCACTGCAATTTCGTTTGGTCAGATACTTTGAGCGATCTCTGTGCCTTACCTTTTATGGAGTTTTGTGGGCGGTACTAATTCAGCTGTGATGTCGCAATGCTTATTAATTTATACCTGAAGTTCTGTTTTGTATCTTTACAAGATTTAGACAAAATCTTTTTTGTCACGCTGATGACTCGTGCTCATGTTTAGTATTTCAGTGGCAGAGGACGCAGCCTCGAAGCCACGAGGAGGACAGTTTTGCCCAAAACAACGTGCTTCACGTAACGACCTTGAGCCCCGGAGAGTACATCATTCAGGGAACCAATGTTCAAAACAGTCTTGAGTGCTGAGAGCAGGAACAGACCAACCCACTTTGGTTTTGGTTTGCACCAGAAAAGGAAGTTACGAGGCGGTGCTACAAACACTGGGTTAGATTGTCTATTCATGGGGCAGATAAGAAAAGCAAATATCAGTCCTTTTGATTTACTGCTTGGTTTTTATTGCCATGCCATAGAACAACAACAGCATTGAGAGATCCAGGTCCTTCTAGCACATACGCCTGGAAAACATTTTCGAAGAAGGCTTTTAAAAAAATTAACAAATGATTAAGTATATGCTTGCAGTTTGGCATCATGCAAAATGGGCAAAATAAGCATGTTTGATGTGCAATTCTTGAAATGCCTTCATCACAGCGCTGTGAAATTGTTCGTTCTAAAATAGAAGTCAGCATGTGTAGTAAATATCCTTAAAGTTTGTTGATGCATAGAGTATGCGGTGTCTGCACACCCTCCGGGTCTGGCTGAGACGTTTTGCCTAGTGATGTGCAACACTCGGCTCTGAAAGCATTTCTTCACGCAGCACTGATTCTGATAAAACTCCCTACAACTGTGACTTGTAAATGTATTAATTGAGAAGGCTATGTCATGTTAATACACAGCAGCCTGAAGTTAAAGCATACTTTACTTTCTTGTCTGTTCCGATAGAGTAACAACATGATGGAGCATCTGTCTTCTGAGGAGCGCGAATGTCTCATGTTCCTGGAGGAAACCATCGAGTCTTTGGAAACGGAGAATGACGGCGGCATGTCAAACGGTGGACCGGCCCGTCCGTCTCCGTCTCACTATCCGAACAATAAGATGGCTCACCTTAACTCTATTAGGCCAGTTAAGCCAGAGGGTGAGTGCAAAGGGCCAGCGTGAGCAAAGATGTCAATGTCTGAAAAAAACATCAGGATGTAACAATGGAAACATTCCTTATCTTTGCTAATGAAGCCATAAGGTTTTACTTGTGTCTTAGTTCCATCTTAAACCTTAGTTTATCATAAACTGTATAGTTTGATATAAAATGGAAAATCCATAAAGCAAAGTGTGTAAAGAAGAATCCACAAATTAACTGGCTGGTGTAAAAACAAATTTATAATGGTTACACAATCCTTCTGAGTCTGTAGGAGAGCAGGAATTCTTCTATTTATAAGATTAAAAATGTTAACATTGCACTGTTGCCATATTGTTATGCTTTATGCAGAGCCCAACTAGTCTACTACTATTAATGTTTTGTTCCTGTTTATCACATTTCTCTCTTTTTTTCCTCTCCATTTGTTTGTCTTTCAGAACTATCAGTCCATGAGGATCCCAATAAAGTTCTTGGAAAAGATCATAAACCGAACAAATTGCTTGTTCCAACTCCACTAGTTTTAGCCAATGGCAATGCTAAATTACTAAAAAAATCTGATTTCTCCACTATTGAACCAAAGCCAGCTATACAGATCAGCACACCTAAATCCCCTGCCATAAACTCTCCTGGGAGACACCAACCAAATCCTTATGCCCCCAGTCAGCTGACTGACTTGCCACCTTCATTTATTCCTCAGCCTCCAGTCCAACACAGTGCTACAGCCAAAGACATCTCTCCTAAGGTTCATCTTGATCCAAGGACAGGCCAAAAGCCCAAGAGCCTTTCACCAGTTTTGCCAATGGAGCTGCTTCCTCCTCCCTCAGACTTTATGGATGAGCCAGTACTCCTTCCACCAGTACACACCCTGCCCTCGGGACAAAGCCAAACCCAAACACAAATTTCCTCACAACCTACATCCCAATCTGCACCGTTATCCCCAAACGAACTGGACAATTTGCGTAAAAAGGCATCACAGAAAAAAGCTCCTGAAAAAGTCCTATTAGGTCCACCAAATTCTCCAAATTTTGGCGAAGGTACCACTGTAGTGGACTCTGGAGAACCTAGAAGCCCACCAGTTGTGGCCCCCAAACCCAAAAAACTGCCTTCTAGCATTGTTTTAAAAAACCACAAAGAACCCACACCGGGTCATTCCCTTGTTTCACCTGGTGATCGTATGATAGTCAACCAACAGAAGGTTCACCTGGAAGCCCTGAAGAAACTTGGCTTGCTGAAGGGTGATGAGACCAACAGTCCACCACACAAGGCCTCCTCTCCTCCGACATCCTTTAACACAAGTCCTTCTGCAGCATCATATTCTGCAGAACTTACTACTGATCCTGTGCTTGTGCATGCTGAGCACCATGGAGTAGCTGAGGCACAAGGAAAAACTAATTTTACATTTCCAAGCATGCTTCCTGAAAAAGAAAGAGAAAGCCTGTTGATCACAAGGACACAGAGTTCAAAGCCTTTTGAAATGAAATCGTCGTCCTTGGAACGATCGGGTGTAGGTCTGAAAAGCCTTACGCTCGAGAAGCACTCACAGTTAACAAGCCAGGAACAGAGTCCCGAGAATGAGCCGGTTTCACTAGGACATCTGAGAAATACTCGACCTCGACCTTCTTCTGCAGGTAACTGGAATGACTTTAATATTGACCCGATACCTCCTGAATCGACCAGACAACCTGACCTCAGGAGATCTCTTCCCATGCCTGTTCCATCACCAGCACTGCCAAAAGGCGAGCCCCAGAAGTCTCTTCGGTCACATGGCATCAGCGTGGTTATCTCCCCACAGAGTAACAACGACGCGGACCGCAAGCAGGCTCTGAAGAGGTTGGGACTGATCAAAAACTAAGGTTTAAATGGTTTCACAAAAGACTGTTCATCAGACTTTCTGGTCAATATGGTACCCCAAAGCAGGAGTGCTGATCCAGGATGAGTCTTTTTTTTTATTATTATTTTTTTTTATTACTAATCATTAGACTGGAATGGGGAGGCTAGGGTTTGGCAGTTTTACTTTACAAACAAGTTTTCCAACCCTGGTCTTGGAGAACTCCCTTGTCCTGCTGATCAACACTAGAATGTGGAGGACAGGGGGATCTCCAGGATGAGGGTCGCCAGGCTTAGCTTGTCCTGTAAGATGGAATTACGTATTAGCTGTAAAGAAGAATCCACAAATGAACTACGTAATTCATATACAGTACATGCATATTTGTATGTACACTGGGCATTTAAGAAAGGAGCAACAAGACATTCTCTGAATTTTTGGACATTCTGGTTCTTTATTTTTTTTCTTTTGGTGGATAAGTGTAATATTTAGCAAATACAGACATTTAGACATTAATTGTGGATAAATTGTGATTCTACTATTGTGTCTGCTGCTATATTGTTTCTAGCGGAAGGATTTGTTTTTCAAAAGTGAAGGATAGTTACAGTAGAAATGTCTTTACTGAATGGCTTAGTTATATGTGCTGCCATTACTTACTCTTCTAGTAAGCGAGTTTCCCTACTCGTTTTTTCTTTAGTTTTTTGTTTTTTCTTAGAAAGATCATAATTATTTAATATAAGAGCATTTGACATTAAAGGTCAGTCTGTATATTGCTCAGGAATTATATCCAAACTGTCCTTAATTGTCCTGCAAGCCTTGTCTCAAGTATACACCTATTCTCTTTTGACCAGCACTTTATTATGCATGTACAAAAAAAAAAAAAGAAATATTCTACACTTTCTATTAATAAACTTCTCTTTCTTGATTGCATTACCAATCCTCCTCATCAGAGCTAAAATTAAAAAAAAAAAAAAAAAGCGTTATGGGTTTTTTTTTGGTCGCACATAACACACAATAGGAATTCTGATGTCATGTAGGACCAGTTTGTTGCCAACACAAGCCAAACCTGATTTAAAGTCATCCATGAGTGCCAGTACAGACAAGGGCAGGGATCAGGGTGTGAATTTTTTACGCAAGTATCCCAGGACTGTTCTAGCAGTGAGTCACAGGCCAAGCCTTTATGTCCTTCTGTAAGAAAAAAAAAAAAGGAAAAATGCCGATCCATGTTTTTCATTTCAAAACAGTTGTGACATATTCTGGGGTTTTTTTTTCACAGCTTCATCAGGTTGCACTCTGATCCTGGAGGAACCGGTCAGACCTGATTCGAGGCACCAGGTCTTTATGGCGAAAAGTCCGTGTTCTGTAACACTACCCCGATCACCTTGTAGCTCCCGTTGCTGTTTTTTATAGACACTTGACCTTCTGAAGTCCTCATGCAGTTATTTAAATGATGTCACAGTTAACGATTAAACTTGACACGTGAAACCTCTTCTGTAGAAATATATTCTGCTTTTCTGGCTCTTACCCCAACTTGGTGTACCACTACAACAACACAAAATTACAAATTTGATCGCTTATCTCAGGATTTCGTTGTTTTGCCCGAGTAACTGTTGACTGCTCTTTAGATTCCTGCTAAACGTTTGGACTTAATTCAAGTTATTTAAAATAAACTGTACGGTGATTGCCTTCACTGCTATGTACTGTACACTGGAAAACAAAAAGTGAGGACCCGTGCTTTCACAGAGTTCTAGTGTCCTCTAGTGGATTTGTAAGTGCAACACTAGTGAGTCTGCTTTCTCTGGTGCGTGGGTGTGAAGATAAAACTCATGCCGAGGCCTCATCAGCATTTTTGTGAGTCCCTGGAGGGCAGTATTCAAATACTGTATACATGACCCCAAACAAAAGTTTAGACACACCTTTTAATTCCATGGTCTTTCCTTATTTTTATTTATTTAGGCTTCCAAATATGCAATAATCTCCTTTGAACAGTTAATATTGAGATGTATATCTGCTACTTCTCCTCTGTAAAGTTTCATAACGGCTCTAATCTGAGGTGCTGTTTGTTAATTGGTGATTTCTGAGGCTGGTGACTCTAAATGAACTTCTCCTCTCCAGCAGAGGTCAGTTTTGGTCTTGCTTTCCTGGGAAGGTCTTAATGAGAGAGAGTTTCATCATGGAACTTCATGGGTTTTACAAATGCACTTGACATACTGTCAAGAACTGTTCCATAAAGGCTGACCTTTATGTCTTAAAATGACAACTAAATGTTGTTGTTGTTGTTGTTGTTTTTCCTTAATGGCCTAATGCCATAAGGTCTTTCACCTCCAGGGTCGAGGGTTCGATTCCCACCTCATGGAGTTTGCATGTTCTCCTCGTGCTTGTTGGGGTTCCTCAGGGTACTCCGGGTTTCCTCCCACAGTCCATCTTGTCCAGGGTGTAACCTGCCTGAAGTCTTTTGAACCCTTTTGAACTCGGGCCTTCCATATGCCAGGAGAGAAACCTACGACTGAGCCACCAACACTCCTGAGGTGTGTTATTACAGTATGTCACTATTATATGTATTAGTATAGTACTGTATAGTAATGTACAGTACTGCATGTAATAGTGACATAACACACTTGATGAAGCGAACATAAATCTGTGTGCCACCCATGATTTTAAGCATGAATGTGTTTGATGCTGATTCTTGTCATCTCTTCAGGAAAAGGAAGTGACAAGTTTGGCTGTGAGGTTTCATTACGACATGCGTGTGCTCTGAGCCCACACAAGAGGACTGGGATGATGAGTAACTCCAGTGGCCTGCTGATTCGGTTTATGTCTCACAGCTGGTCCTTCCAGCTCCTCAGCGTGAGGTCTCTTGCGCACAAACAATAACCACAATAACACTTGTGGTTGACCGGCAATCTCCTTAATATCTCCCGCCGGGGTCTGCACTAATGACTAAACAGCAGGTCGGATATTTGCGGGTTTTGTGCTGCAACTGGAGACAGTTCAGATACTTATTTCATTATTTTATTTCCTTTGTTTGTTCATTTCAGGAATTTTGTTGCCATTTTATAACCTCAAACCTTTACTTTGCTCATAGGTTTAAGTTTGAACGACTTCTGAGATGAAACAAGAGACTGCGTGACTGCATGTCACTCACTGAAAATGTTGAAAAGTGGGATTTATTTTCCCCCTGAAATGAGTAATATCTGAAATATCATCATGTTCTAAATACGGTAATCCATATAAAATGAAGAAGGTTAGCTCTGAGGAAGTGATAGCAGCTGTAGTTTTTTTCCCTTCTAAGACTTCTAAGACATTTGTATGAAATTCATCTGATTAATTCTTGTTTATTCTGAGTTTTTTGAGTTCTTACTCAATTTGTGACAAATAGTTTGGAATAACGCAGTACGCTTCAGCACTTTGTACATACTTGTACTTGTTTTAAAGGAATATTTTACACCGGTTCTGGTAAATAATGGACAAAAATACAAAATTAAGAATTAAACAATACAATATTTGTAAAATGAGTCATTTTTTCCATGTTAAATCCTATTTCCCCTTATTAAACTCCATGATGTGGCAAAGCTAAAAGTTTATTTGCAGGCTAACTTATCAGTCCTATTGGTTCCTATTATCTACAGTACAGTATTTACAAATAAAATCATTATTTTTCATTAAAGTGTAAATCCATTTAACATCTTTAAAATAGTTAAGAACACATTTAACCCTAAGAATGATTTGGAACATTCTACAAGTTACAATTAGCTAAGGAAGTGATCATCTAAATTATGCTAAAAACATCGATAAAAGGGGGGGGGATGTAAGTTCTGTCATGCATTTGTATTTTTTATTTTTATTTTTTCATTTATTTGTTTGTTTTTTCAAAATTAAAAGACCTTATACTCATTTCCTTAGCATGGATGCTAGTTAACCAAAATCCAACCCTGTTATGAATTACAAACTAAAATGCAGAAAAAGAAAAATGTAAGTTTATTATTATTATTTTCAATCATTAAATTAATGTTTTCATAGATTCTTAATTGGAATAAATTGTGTGAAAAGCATTTGGTAGCTAGCCAGTTATCTAGCTAATGTTTAGAAACTACTATAAAAATTAGCTAGCAAACATACTGAGATTATTAGCTAGCTAAGAACATAAAATCTCAACCTTATCCATGTTCAGCTAACTAGTGCCCATGTTCAACTTGGTTAAATAACAAGCTTTTATTACCATTAAGAATCTTGCTAGTTTTCTGAATAAAAAAAGAAAACAAAAACATAGCTGTATTTTTAAAGAACCACTAATCACTTTCACTTAACGCCCTGAATGTCATCATCAGACTCGTTGAATAGAAGCGAAAACTAAGTAAATACTGTATACAGTACTGTATGTGTGTATGTTTCTATACTGTATCTGTCTCATCTGGATGTATTTCTTTCTGTGGCTGTGTGATGCTATCTCTATCTCACGGTGTCTGTTTTGCTCTTACTCGGCTATTAACTGTAGAAAACCATTTTGCGTTTCTGCTTGGTCATGGTGCAAGATGTTCTCATCCCTGTCCTGGTTGTTCCTCCTCTCTCTTGACCACCCACACCCGTTCTCAGACAGATCATCTTCATGAGTCCGGATCGTCAGCAGATTACCTAGTCTGATTACTTCTGCACGTAATTTCATATCATCAGATGTTTACAGGTCTTTTCTTTATGTCAGTGATGAAAGACTGAGATTAAAGCCTTGCTCTGTGATTCAGCACCAGCATGTAATCAGTAAAACAGAACTGCTGACCAACCTGGAGATAATAAAGGAACTTTGGCTAAATATATATATATATAATTTTTTTAAACGTTACACTGAGGCCAAATCAGATAGTAAACCCACAGCAATTAAAGGTTAAACTCTGTCGAAATTATATCAAACTTTTATCATGAGCGGCTGTTCTCACCGGATTTGTCTGAGGGTTTCACCTCTAGAGGTCACTATGATATACACTTGACTTACAGGATTAGGTTCCATATCCTTCACCCATGGAGTGTTTAATAATCACTACCCTGGAAAACTAATGGACCACATCTTCAATATAATATCATTTGATCAGTGGTTGTGTCTAGAGATGGACACAGTGGACAGTAGTGCAGAGAAGAGAATCGACATTTACATTTATGTTTACATTTTAAAAATTAGAATTTCAATTTAAAAAGCTATTCGCAGGCTAGCTTATCAGTCTTATTGGTTCCCATTACCTACAGTATTTATAAATAATGTTTAAAATAGTTAATTTTCATTAATGTGTAAATCCATTTCACATCTTAAAATTCATTTGGTCAACAATGAAATATTATGACCCCCCCCCCCCCCCCCAAGTCACATGTTTAATAGAAAAGTTACAGGAAGTAATCATCTGAATTTCATGAAGATCAATAGAAAGAAGAAATGTAAGTTCTGTTAGGCATTTGTATTCATTTTCAAAGTTTTTGTGGCGTTAAAAGACTTAAATCGTAATTTCCTCAGGATGGATGCTACAGTAGTTAACCACCTTTTTTGTTTTTGATAAATTTGTGCCAAAAATCCAGCCCTGGTACTTATTTAAAAGCAAAAACACAAAAAGGCTTGGACTAAATGGTGTGGAAAAGCATTTGTTAGCTAGCTAGATATCTAACAAATTTTTAGAAATCACTATAAAAAATTGCCAGATGGCAAACATACATGGAATATTACGTAGCTAGCTAGGAACATGAAATTTCAGCCTTATCCAGATTTAGTCTGGTTAGCTAACTAGTTGTGGGCTTTCAGCTGCTCCCATCGAGGGGTCGCCACATGAAGCTCTGATCCAAACACAAATTTGCACAGGTTTTATGCCCTTCCTGACACAACCCTCCCATTTTATCTGGGCTTGGAACCGGCACTGCATCCAGTGGCTGGGGTTTGGGCATTCCACATGGCAAGCGAGAAACCTACCACTGAGCCAAATGTTAACTAACAAGCTAACATTAACATTAAGACACTTGCTAGTTTTTAACTTAAATCTTTAATTAATAAAAAAATAATAAAAAAAAAACTTTAAATTTGAATCCTAATAAGTGACATTGATTCATGAACTGAAACTGATTTCAGTGGTTTCTAAATGATCTGAAACCAAATTTTTGGTTTACTAACAATCTAATACAATGTTTTATGTTTTCCAAATGATCTGAAACTAAATGTTTTTTCCCCCTAAATAATCTGATCTAAAACTTTGAGGTTTTAAAATGATCCGAAACTGAATTGTGTGGTTTACAAATGATCTGAAACTAAATTGTTTTGTTTTCAGGTGATCTGAAACAAAATGCATTTTTTCCCTCTAATGATTCATTCATTCATTCATCTTCTATACCGCTTTATCCTGTATTCAGGGTCGCGGGGGGCCTGGAGCCTATCCCAG
>JAQMYG010000015.1:24519884-24533346 GCA_030014215.1 Clariallabes teugelsi
CCCCCCCCCCCCCCCCCCCCCCCTTCCATCCATCTCATGTTAATCATGTTTTGGCTGGTTCTCCTGTCTCACCTCGCTGACACTGCCTTTCCAAACAGAGATGTTTAAAGGTTTGTTAACCTGAAAAAAAAAACGGACCAGCATTGCACAAGTATAATGTAGAGTTAATCATATTTTTCCATTGAGAGAGAAAACTGGCTAAAAGAATAATTGTCCAGGAAAAGATTATGTTGAAGTGACGAATTGAGAACTTTATAAGTGCTAATGATGATTAAAGTGTTTAAAATTATTTGTGGTCAGTACAGAAACAATGGGGAAAACACTTTACAGAGAAAATATCGTCCGTGTCGAAATGTTTCATGGTTTCTGCAAAGGACATTAGGGAAGCAATGTGTGAAAGCTTTTTTTTTTTTTTTACTGAAACTGAATATTGCACACAGTCTCACTCGTCCACTTTTTCACACTCAGCTTCGGGTTTGCTACTGTATGTCTTTGTATTTTTTTGAGCATTTCTTAAAAGTGTGGGAAAAGTGTCATTGCTGCTTATTGTGCCTTGAAATTCATTTTGCCAATTGTTTATTTATTTATTTTAATCCAGATTGGATCCATTTAGATTTTTTTTGTTACATACATATGTTGTCCATGTGAAGGAATGCTAAAAAGATTAATATAACCTAATATATACCTAAAATAATAATAATAAAAACTCCAGTGCTAGTGTTCAGATTTAAACTATTTAATGTTGATATAAAAAAAAAAAATTAGAGCAAAAAATTAGCAAATTAAAATATCCTGAATACAGGTAAATTTATCTTTTAACGGTTACTTTGATTCAAGTTAAATCTTACCTTATTTAGCCTGTCAATACTTTGACACACTTTTCAATTTTCATATTTTATTAATTGGCAGATATTTATTTACAGTTTTTTACTTTTATTTCTGTAAAGAAGTGGAATTGGCCATAAATCAAGACCAGTTCAACTTTGCGCTTAGTAAAAATCGACTAAAGTGATACAGATATAATCAGGAAAATGATTTGTGGTTAATCAGCTGAGATTTTAAAATTTAACATTTTTATTTGAAAAACCTTCAAATTGACTCTCTGTAAGGCAGAACACTGGATGGAAGGGTTACCAGAGGTCGTGTAGTAACTCTTGGGGAATAGTGTTATTGTATTAATAATAATTACATGAAATGTTATTAATCATACAAATATTTAGGAATTGTAAGGAATAAAATATACCATGATACTTGAGGACATTTTTTTAAATATAAAACTACTTACTATTTAAAAATGAACAATTCAAAAAATAGAAGATTTGAAAATCTGTGTAATCAGATTTATTTATTTTTATTAATTCTATGCTGCCTGGCCAAAAAATGCCAGGGATATGTCCGTGCCATCGGGGAAGAAAAACTCCATATACTTTATGTGATAATCTGGTCATTCAGTACATTCAGGTCGTCAGCTGACTTCATTTTATTGCCACATAACGTTGCTGAGTCTCGACCTGAGTAACTGATCAACCCCAGATCATAACACTGTCTCCAGAGGCTTGTACAGTGGACACTATGCATGATCGCTTCATGCGCTTCCTTTCTTACCCTGACACGCCCATCGCTCTGGAATATGATCAAGCTGGACTCATCAGGTCACATGACCTTTTTACAATCGCTCCAAAGTCCAGTCTTTATGCTCCGTAGCAAACCGTAGCCTTTTTTCTGATGAGTCTCACTAACAAGTAGTTTTCTTATCACAGCTGTTTAGTCCCAATCCTGTGATTTCTCATTACATTATGTGTGTGTGTGTGTGTGTGTGTGTATATGGAAATGCTCTTTCTTTCATTATGAAACATACAGTAGCTCTGGTTTCTACTGTAGATTTTTCAACATGCAACTTCGCCAAGTGTTTAAGTCATCGCCATTTATGATTTTTTTTCCGATCACATTTCAGAGTTGATGGTTCAGCCGTATCCTTCCAGGATTTGATAATGTGTGGAATGGTTCTTAACCCAGTTCCAGTCATTTAACTCTCCTTAGTTGTTTTCTTTGCTCGATGCTGCCCAATAATTTGACTCTTCTGAAATGGCAACTTTTTGTTCCTCAGGCAGTGTACAGTATACACAGTGACACACACTCACTCGCTCAGCAATAACACCATGAATTACTAAATAATAATCATTTTCATATTTTAAATCCATATACAATTTGGGAAAGTTTGTTTTTCTTGATGTTGCAGTACGACACATTGATGTCAAAGAAATAAAGAGTTTCCCAGAAGGCATGACACAAACACACACAATCACACTGAGTATATGCCTTTACAGGGTACACCACCCTGTTTAACTCCGCAATGATAGCAGTTCACACTCATCAGTGTAGTTGAAGCAGAAATTTTTGGAAATTATGTGTTACGTGTGTGTGTGTGTGTGTGTGTTTAAATAACAGAGGGCACTTCTTCTGCAGGAAAAGATTTTCCTGAGGTTTTCATCAACCTGCGCTCAACTTCCAATTTGTATTTGTTCTTTGCAGTAAGATGAAATTTATGAATGAAAATAATCATAATCGTGTGTGTGTGTGTGTGTGTGTGTGGTTGGGGTAACATGTTGAAGTTTCACACTCAAACACACAAAAAAAAGCTGTCCCCTGAGCGGCTGACAGGGACGGAGCGTGTGTGTGTGTGTGTGTGTGTGTGTGTGTGTGTGTGTGTGTGTGAAGGGGGGGGCTGTTTGCATCTTGGGTGGTCTACTTCCCATTGTGGGAAAACTCAATATTTACATTTTGCAATTTGAACCACTTTTCCTCTTTTTCGTTTTCCACAACATCCACCGCGCTCAGTACGAGGCCATGTGACGACGTTAGCGCCGCTCTGGTGTTTGGCCGACGTGGGCCAACGTGAGCACCTGCTTACCGGTGCTGATCTGATCTGTTTGTGTGTGTGTGTGTGTGTGTGTGTGTGTGTGTGTGTGTGTGTGTGTGTATGAGTGCCCATTTCTGTAGTACATGATCTGAAAGTTCTGACCTAACATCCAAAAAAAAAAGTATAAAGGAAATGTGAGGGCTGAGAAACACGTCTCGGCGACGTACACCTCTGACGGGGTCGGGTCACATGGTTCAACCAGGAGGTGTTTGTTGTCGATATTGTAAAACAGCATATTAAAGGAGCAATTAGTGATTTTTAGAGCTTTCCATTTTCGGGATCTTGATCAGAAAAATGTGTAATCATTGGTGTGATAAAGTTTTCAGTAAATAAATGTTTAGTTATTACTGATGGAAGACATCTCAAGCAGTCTTTCCGAGCTTTGTAGTTTTCCGACGCGGAAAAGGCTTCAAGCCATTTTTTTCTTTTGTAAGTTTAAAGAACGAGGATTAAAGACAGACTGGTGAGGGAACGACTGTTTATAGCTGCTGTAACAAAATGATATGAAGTACAGACGTCCACCATCTCATTAAAAAGTACTTTGTAAAGATTTGAAAAGTCAGAATATGGACAACTTTTGGACATGCCGTTAGTAGAAACTCTGCCTTATCTCCCTTCATGGTTGTTGATGGTTTTTAACTTATAGCATGATCTTAAGGTGTGTAATTTTTCTACCTGGAAACACATCTGCATGGGAATGTTATTTTCCCCCTTTCGTCCAGCTGTGGACAGGTTCTCAGTGCTTCCTGCTTACTTCTGTCTCCGGAAAGACCCTGATAACGTAGTTGAAAAAGATGTTTATAACGAGTCAGATTAGATACGGGACGAATCGTCTGTCGCGGCGCCAAGGCAACTGCCGGCGACGATGTGTCACGCTGCAGCGGTGTGCGTTGGCGTAACCTCTGGTCCGTCTCCCGGCCTACCCCGAGACCGGCGCGGAACGGACGACAGAGAGCCTGAAAGTGCTAGAAAGGCTCGGAGACAAAGACAGATGCACAGACACCGAGTGAGACGTAGCTGAGGCTCGACAGGATGCTTTCTGTGTGGGAACTGAACCCGGTGGCCTGATTCAGGCGTGCCAGAGAGCACGGAAAAGGCCAAGCTGGTACTGCAGACTCCCACGGAGAGGGGAGGGGATGGCCGAATACAACTTCACTCCCTCTTTATTCCGCCTGGGGGTTTGTTTGCTTTGTCTTGCCTTTCACTCGATGAAGTTGCCCTGTTCTTTTGTCAGCGTGAGCAATGGCCTTGTACGCGGCGGAGATCTCCGCTGCAGTTTCTCGTGAACGTAAATATTTTAGGGTTTTTATGCCAGCTTATGAGGGAGAAGTAAAATACTGGTTAACTGATGAATCACGCTTTGCTAACAGGTTATTAACGTATTTATGCTTTTTTTTTTTTTAATCCAAAAATCATGTTTTTTTGCAGCCTAAACCTTTTTAACTGTAGAGTAAATTCCACAGATAACTCAGCAGTGATGTGTTTCATGCTTTCCGGTCCTGGGTTTTGGATTAAACCCGTTTAATCACTCTAGATAATAACTATAGGAACTCAATAACAAATATAGATGATCCTGTCACCATTTTTTTTTTCTTAAGTCAGAACCCTGATTATACCTCATGTACCATTTTAAAAGCTTTTAGATTCTAACAGATTGGACACACGTGCTAAGTGATTTTTTTCCTTTTTCTTTTTATGTTAAATGGCCGGATATCATGACTGGCGATTATCCAAAAATCCGAACTGCTAAACTACACTCATTCGAAACATGTGCATTACTAGGAGACGGTGATAGTAAAATAAACACTTGGTCGGTTCAAGGCTAACTGCAATTGCGTGCCGTTTTTTTTTTTTTTTTTTCCCTCGCCTTTTGGATCGCGGTAGGGCTTTGAACTAAAACCTTGTCCGCCACTGGCTGCAAGAGCCAGTCCACCTTTACAATGGACTAATGCTAAACTGTCTCATGTAACCTTTAGTAACAAAAACAAATATGCTGAATTAAAGCTAGCATCTACATAGCACTTGGAGAGTACTACAGACAGAGGAAAAATTATTTAGTGATGTATCATTATTCTTTTGCATAGCAGTTTATAAATCACCACAATGACTTGACACAGAATATATTTTTACACATTTTTATTTTATATATTTGTTTGTATTGTTTGTGCAGTTCCTCTATAATCCTACAGGTGGTGGTACTCTAAACTATTCACACTATCTCATAATAAACTTGTAATTAAATTATCAGGATATTTGTAAAATCGTGATACTAACAGAATCGCAATATAGATCGGATTGGCACCTACAGTACAGTAGGTATCGTGTTAGTATTGTATCTGGTGGTCCATAGTGATTATTATTATTATTATTATTATTAGTTTAAAAAATGTAATGGATAATAGAAAGTATTATTTAATTTTATTCTACAAATAAAATCTTGAAATTGTGTATTTTTATTCATTTTAAACCAGACCTCCAAAATGCAACAGATAAATGAAAAAATTGGAACCCAAAATCGGATTTAGCAGTACTGTACTGTACATGCCTTGCACTAAGATGTTAAGACTTCCGTAAGAAAGATAAGATTTCCGAACGTTTGTGAAACTGTAACTGTACGGTTGTCATAATTGAGCTAATGTTATTTACATTTATTAGGAATGCTATGAAATTTAAATGATTATTATCTAGAATTCCATGGAGAACTTCATTCAATTCAGTTGTGTTTGTCTGAAATTTTTTACAACGACAACATCACAAAGTTTCAATAAATCTTTATGATTACAGCAGCGGCTCTGAATTTCCATGTTAAACACAACATTTTAATCATAAGGTTGTGAGATCCAGTCCCATGGATCATACATATTTGAGTTGTAAAGTTTATGGTTGACCACGTGGTAAACTGTCCAGTGCAACCAATGCAAAAACTGTCGCAAATCAGACAAAAGCATTCCAATGGTCTTAAAGAGAGAGAGCTTCAATCGCATTTTTTTGAAACACTCAAAACACTCTTTCTCGCTCACTTCCTGTTCATGTCCTCGGCCCGTCACTTAGCGCACTACATCTAACGGCAGGTTCATTAAAAACAAAACTAATCCCGTCCAACTTATAATTTAATTCATAATTTAAAAAAATGTAAGTTAGTTTGATGGCTTGAAAATTTTATGGTTACAGCACAACTTTGACTGTAGCTGAAGGACTTTACCTACCAAAGATTACCAGCCCGGTGAAGAACACAGTAGACAAGCAAAAATATTGTGTAGTGTTTCACCACGTGTACACATCAGCAAGTGTCAATATGCACACTGTAGCGCACGATGTATTAAATAATACAAGTTAGACTTCTCTAAAATTGTAATTTGATCAGCTTGGAAAATGTCCAAATAAGGTGAATCCAGTTTCTTTTCATGCTAGGCTTTGTATTAGCTTTGTTAGCAGACTAGCAGCACAGGCAAACCACCCTCTCTACACACACACCCACTGTGTGTAAAATGTATGTAATGTTAAATTTACCTAAATATCTACAGATTTTCTTCCTAAACCCAAACATCAAAGATTCAAAAAAATGTAAAATTGTTTCTGTGATTTTGTACAAAGCTTGCTTTTAGCTGTTAGCAGTTTGTTGTTAGCAGCACAAGCTAACTGTATTAGCTATAAATACTACTACAGAATTTTCCTACAGAACTTTAATAAGAGGTTGTGAATATTTACTATATGTATATGTATATACTGTATGCAGATATAAGACACGATAGCAATTCTACTGTACATTTTATTTAAAGTCAAACTGTAATCACAAGTAGGAGTGAAAGTGTGAAAAGTGTCAGGAAAAATGTCGGATCCCACATGCTATAGGGTCAGACTGAGAAATCAGAGAGTTGATTGGATTTATCACTACTTCTATCACGTTTTGTCATAACTACAAAGGTTGTTCAAGTCAAACAGGGACTTGTGATAACATTTCTGGTGAATGAAGGCATAAAAGTGATTGACGTTTACAATAAGACTTGCAAAAATATGTTAATGGTGTAAACTTTTTAAAGAACTCCGTACGTCCGTGAACGTTCAGCGAGTGGAACGCCTGATTCCTTGAAAATTCCACATATGACTTGTCGCCAACTTGCGGAAAAGACGCATCTGTCTGTGTGAACTGTACACACAATCATTCACCACTTGCACAGTACAGGAGATCAGCTGGGAGTTACTGCCACATCCCCCCTATACAGAACTGACCTCGCTCCAAGACATTTCCACATGTTTGGTGCATTAAAGGAGTTCCTGGGAGGCCAGCGGGTCAGACATGAAGCAGGCAGTCCGATCATGGCTCAGAAAACTTTCTATCCTGATGGTATCCAAGCACTAGTGAAACACTGAGATAAGTGTATTAGTGTAGCAGGTGATTATATAGAGAACAAAAGGGAGTTATTACTCTCTTGACTGTTATTCCTCACAATTAAAAGTCCCAGTTTGACTCGAACGCTCCCTAAATTTGAGTAAATCTAATCTGTTTAATACAGGAATACTGTTATGTATATATTGTATATACAGTACAGGTGCACCCTTTATGATGTGAAGTGCAGCTAGCAGGCTAAACTGTTACAAGATTTAGATTTTGTTCTTGTCTATGCATTTTGTCCGCTTGACACTAGGAGGCACTTTTTTGTTAATGAAGCTTCCTGAGCAAGTCACACAATAAAACTAATACCATATACACACGCTTTTAAAGTGGGATCCGTGACATGACGCATATTCAGTGGTGGAAATGATTGCCATTTATTATTATCGTTATTAGATTATAATATTAATTAATGAGAAGTTCTGTCAGCTTGTTTGACTGCTCACTGGAGTCGAATAGGTTTAATCTAAAGCTCACTTAATTAAGATTAATAAACAAATGTGTTATAAGAGTGAAAATTTATATAGCTTTAATAAAAAGCGAATTAATATAATTAACTCGAAATTATAATAATTCATAAAGGAATTATGTTACTAAGTTGTTTGTTTCATTTTCAGACAACCCCTGATTGTGTGTAACTTACACTGTGTGAAAAAAAATACCCGAGGTTTTTTTTTTTTTTTTTTTTTTTACATACAAGTTATGGCTTGCACGCTGTCTTATCCACTGCAGGAGAAACTCATACGTGTTACAGTTTCCCTTCATTCCTCATGTGGTCACGGACGTTCGCGTGTGGCTGTAAAATCCCGAGTGTGTCCGACAGCCTGCTATTTTCAGGACCTCGTCAAGGTCTGCTAGATGAGCCTCTTATTTCGCTCTTTTACTGCGATTCGTGTCCAGCTTCCTCCACGACCCCGAAACTGTAATCCATAAACATCGGCACTAAAAATAAACACTGTGGGAAGTTATTTTAGGAAATTTCATGGGTGTAAGGTCTACCCTGTTCAATTATCTACTCTGGGAGGAAAAATAAGTATGAAATAAAACACTTCAGGGTGTGCAGTTACAGTTATGGGAAATAATCAATGAGAGGATTACTCTTTTTAATTAATTACTGAATGACACATTATACAATACATTTACACTCATTTTAAGCTACATTTCTTGTTTCTTGTATATATAGCAAGAAGTGAAAGTTATACGCTGTTTGTTACATTATTCACATTGGAGACTCCTTCCAAAAATCCTAAAAATGTCCCTTATGAGAAAGTATTTGTAGTAAACCACTTTTTTAAACCATTTCATGTCAAACAAAATGCCAAATTCAAGTCCCTGACATCGTTTTTTTTTTTTAACACCTTCTGACCCATCAGGATCAATGTTGTGGTATAAACAGTTATATTTCATGCTGAGACCGTATACAGTACAATAATTATGGCGAAATCGTTTTCTTTCATATTGGTGGAAGGTAACTAAGTAAATTTACTTTGTACCTTCATTTAAGTACATTTTAAGTACTTTACTTGCGTGGTTTTATTAGAAAATGTTTTTTTTTCTTTTACACCACTACATTTGTATTTCACTACATTTCTGTAGTGGAATATCGCCACATTCTGACTATTATGTGCTTAACAATGAAGCAGGTGTTTACAATAAGTAGTGGAGCTGGTTGCATACATTTAGGAAAAAGGTTCTGTACTTTTATACTGACTCAGTAGCCAAATTAAGTAAATTTGAAGGTGAATACATTTGTACTTTTGCTTAAGTATAATTGTAAATGGTGGACTTCTACTTTTACTTCAGCAATATTTTACCTAAGGTATGCTTACTTTTACTACAAGATTTGTGTAACCAATATCGCACCACCTGCTTCATCCTTTATCTGCCCCATTTTCTCTATTAAGATATTCATGTTCATGTGCGTGTCTGAGTGTGTATATGTGTGTATTATCAGTACAGGCAGTATTTCGAGCTGTTGTACCGATCTCAAGAAAAACACAGGCTCTCTTGCGAACTCCGAGGTTGTGCTGATAGCCCGACTCCTGTTACAGTCACACACTTGACTCTGCCAGAGAAAACTGATCGCTCTTACGTTCTGCCTCCCAGGACCGAGTGTGTTCATCCTGCCGGATCCACTGCTTAACCCCACATTGATTATACGCAGAAAAATTCCTCAGCACTTTGTGTTTTGTATAAGCCACTCTGAACTGATTAACTCAGTGTGTGTGTCCCTTAGTGCTGTTAAATTTTCGCAGTTGTTGGGATCAAGGATAGCCCTGTGGTTAAGGCATTGGACAACTGATTGAAAGGTCTCAGGTTTAAACCCCAGCTTGAGAAAGGCCCTTAACACTCAAATTTCTTAGATGTAAAAAAAAAAAAAAAGTCGTGCCAGATAAGGGTGTCTGCCTAATGCTCAAATGTAAATGTTTTCCGTGAAGGCATGTCGATATAACATGGAAAGGAGTCTCTAGTGTCAGCGGTATGTTTTCTGACATCTGTATGATGTTTTGCATTAAACTTTTTAAATTGCAGGGGACCCATTACGCAATATTCACTTTTTAGTGACGTTTAGACATTCACATGGGTCTCCAGTGCATTACCTGCTATGTAATGCATTTTTGTATTGCCTGAGACTTAAACAATTCACTTTGATTTTTTTCCCTATTCTGACCTCATATTAGAAGATCCCGATCCCTCAGCAGTATGTCATTTACATAAATGATGAAATGATGTATTTAGAGGAGGAGCTTTATCTGAGGGTTATTTCAGCCACTTTGGGGGAGCTCTGAGACGTGTGTTAACTTGTTGAATAAATAGTAAAATATGGGACCTTTAAACATTTAAGAAAATGTGAATACAAGAACAAATTTCCATTTTCATGGATGTTAGTTTAATTATATTTTTAGAGTGGATAAAGATGGCAAACGACAGTTAGTGTAATTAACAGCAGTGAAACTAGTTTTAAATTATTACCAGTACTGTTTCACCAAAAGGTGAGGAGAATAAACCATGTAGGTGGTGGACAGTCCTGTAAATCTTATGAATTTCTCTTTTTATTATCACTTATTCCACTTCACAATATCAGCTAACTTCCATGTTTACTATGTAGGGTGTACAATCCCGTGTTCCACACACCAAGTAGTTCCCTTAATCAGGTGTTAGAGAGGGATTTGGGATTCAGTCTTGTGTTAGCTTGTGATGCAAGTTAGATTTGAAGCTGGTCTAGTACTGCAGAGTGATACATGTATCAAATCCCAAAATTATAACCATTGCACAACCACATAAGTAATATTATATAAAGATGATGGAAAATGGCATAAACGTTGAGGTATGACCTGCTCACAAGTTAATCTTTAGTCAAGACCGGTAAAGACAGCATTTGTTGAGCGAGCGTGAACCGAAAAATCATACTAATCAATAAACATGGAACATACTGGCTCGTAATTGCAAACCTGCGTAATTAGAAAGCTGTGCTGCACACTGAGATTCGCTTTGAGCATGTGCAGTACCTGCCTCAGGGATGGGCTTTTTTAATTTCCTCAGCCCTCTTCAGTCTGTTGTGGTGCTTTATCCGAAATTCTTGGAAAAAACTCGGTTCAATGTATTCACTCGCTTGTTTTTTTTTTTTTTCTTCTTCTTCAAGGCAGCTTGACAAACAAATTCCTGAAAGGATCCCAGATATACACAAAAACACACGCACATGCGCACGCATGGACAGCCTGATTTGTCAACCCAGTAAACGTTCGTGAAGGTTTCGGTCACTTTCTCAACATCCACATGTGAGGGGTTCATTGTTCGCCTCATCCTCTGCCTGTTCCTCATTAGACCCTCTGAAAGACGCTTGTAATACACGTGTTCTGGCTTGCACTGGGGGAGAAAAAAATACTCCAGAAAAGCAGCATTTCTACAGGCAAACAAGTGCTGAGAGCTTCTTGTTGGTAGACCACATGTTAGAAGTCATGAGCATCACTTTTGGTTTCCAGGCTCAACATCTGACTCGCCCTGTTCCTATTAACTCTACAAGGTACATTGTGGGTGTTCTGATGGTTTTCCTATCTAGAGGGGAAACTTTTATCCAATCAGATAGCGCTAAAGTAGGTGCTGTCGTCCTGCCCGCCCTTGGGGTCTAGATCGGTATCTGATTAGCGTGCTAATCACACTTTTATTAAAATAACCTGATTGCTATATGATAGGAAATGAGTCATCATAAATGGTTCACGTGATTGAAACATGAATTTTGTGGAAAATAATCACAACTGAATCGTATTGATAAAATAAACAAGAAATGAATCATAAGTCAAGTAAATGAATCACGTGAAACCGAATGAATCAAGGGATAAATAAATTCATCAGTTGAAAATTTATTTATCAAGCGAATCAAAATGTGAATTAAACAGAATCGCATGTTAAATTCACATTTAATTTGGATTAAAATGATTCATTTTAATCCAATGAATCGAATAAAAATGCACAGGGAAAAGTACAAAAACGTACAAATTAAAATTATGTGTAAATTTTCGTATGTGAAGTTCGTTTCATCTTTGTGTAAGAGTTGATTTGATTTAATATTTTTTATTATGCTTCTTCTTATT
Organism: Clariallabes teugelsi; assembly: GCA_030014215.1. Classification (NCBI taxonomy): domain Eukaryota; kingdom Metazoa; phylum Chordata; class Actinopteri; order Siluriformes; family Clariidae; genus Clariallabes; species Clariallabes teugelsi. The sequence goes on from JAQMYG010000015.1 coordinate 24,531,790, forward strand.
TATTTTTTTTATTTGATTATCTTTATCGTATAACTTTATGAGACTTTATGGGTTCACGGGTTAAAGAGAGACATCACGTGGCTCCGCGGGCCATCGAGGATGGATGTGTGTTGCTGCGCGGTTTAATGTGTGTGTTTACAGACTGTGAGTGTTTACATTCCGAGGCGCTGTAGTACATGAATGAAAGGAAATGCTTTATTCTGCTTAGCGAAGAGCAGAAAACACTCCGAGTATTCAACTGTAGGACGACCGGACAGCGCTCCGTGACGGCTAAACGCATGCTGAGGACTTTTAGAGCAGCGATGTGAAAAGCAGAGGAGCCGTGCGAATCTTCGCCTGATCCACTAACCATTTCATGACAGGCTTGATGTCACAAAGGAGTTTGAAACGACTACGAACTGTGGACTCCGTGACCCCAAATACGTCCTGAATCGTATAAACATGATGCCTGTACTTCTTTTATATTTATTCATCGTTTCAATGAAGACTAGCATTATTAGATTTATTAGCGTTTACGTAACGCTAGCTGACCTCTTGTTCATTCAGTATTAACAGTGTTAGTGTTTTGTGGTGGGGAAACTCCTCTAAAGCCAATACAGCCTATAAAGGTCTCATTCGTAAGCGTGTGGTTTCTGCAGCCGCCACCGCTATATATCACATCTTTCATGTTAGGCTACTGAATCTACCTGTTTGCTATAAAACATCCGGAATGGAGCCAGCTATTTCTGAAATGTTAATTTTTAGCATATAATATGGTGCACTGTGTGCCATTTGAACCCTTCTTCTGTACAGCTAGCAGCCTTGATCACACAGACCCAGTCATTTTATGGTTTGCTCCTACAGGAAACGCCTAAAAATATCAGGCTAACACTCTTGCTGTAATTGCCATGTTGGCCCCTCTTAAAGTCGCTTTAGTAACTAGCAGAAAACAGCAGAGCGGGAGGCTAATTGGCACCTGCGGAGAGGAGAGAGAGAGAGCGAGAGAGAGGCCGGTAGCCTCAGTTCCCCCGAGTGTGTCGTAAAAGGAGCAGCATCAGACTTGTGCTGAAAGAATCGGCCGGCCTTTATTTAAGACAGAAAGCTTTTCTCGACATTTGAAAAACGGTTCCTTTTAGCCAGGAATGTAGCATTGTTGTATTGCTGCCATTGCTACGTTTCTACATCGCTACAGTGCCAGAAACCTCGTTTAGAAGTTGATTACGTTGTTATACATTGCTACATTGTTAATGATGACGATGGATAGTAACAGTACTGTAGAACCTACTGTAGTACTAACAATCAATAATAATACACAATACAAACTTGTACTGATAGTACAGACTTGCTATTACTATTAATGCAAAACGTAACAATGCAGATGGCATAAACTAAAAGTAATGGTGCCATCTAGTACAGTACTAACGGTACAAACCAGTACAAATAACCTACAAGTTACATAGTTGGGCAATCTAGTATTATTAGTAGTATAAAGGATACTTATAGTACCAGAGGTGTCAAGTAACGAAGTACAAATACTTCGTTACCTTACTTAAGTAGAAATTTTGGGTATCTATACTT